>JAJONR010002960.1:0-47125 GCA_029582245.1 Solanum etuberosum
ATCGGAATGTGTATCTATTTCTAGTATATCTCTTGTGGTTACTAGGTCGAAGTTATACCATCTTTGGTTTATTAATTCATTTATTTCTAATAGTATTGCTTTTCTATAGATTAGTTCTCTTAATTCTGGTACTAAGTTTTTGAGTGCATATAATCTGACTATTTTTTCTTCATTAGTCATTATATTTATGATAGGATATCCGTATGTTGTGTTCATCTTTTCATATTTGTGTACTAATCATATTCCTTTCCAATATTCAGTTTATTATCTTCTTATCATATTATTAATCTGTTATGTTCTCAAAAGTTAGGATTTTACTCCAAGTCATGGATTATCTTCAAAAATGATTTTAATGATTTAATTACTTTATATTATGATCAAATTGATGATTTACTACTTTTTTATGATGAATTCCTCAAGAATCCATGAATTCCTCTATTTTCTCAAAGTGGATCTTAAAGTGTGGGTATTGATTGACGTTCTTAGAATGTTGTAGAATTATGAATGTTATGAATTGATTACTTGAATTATGTTATCATCCATGTCTATTGTAGTAATTCTAGATGTGTTGGTGAATTATGATTCATGGTCCTTGAAGGGAAAATTATGAGAATTTTGTATGATCATGATGTTTATGTACATGCTTTATGAATACTTTGAGAAGAAGGTGATTATGACTATGATGTAATTGTGGTTTTGTTGAAAGGCTATTCTCACATACACACACAACTATGAATGAAGTTTCTATGATTATGTTAATGATGATGTGTTGATGGAAAGGCTATTCTCAATTATACACTAATGAATGATGAAGACATGTTGTGAAAGGTTTTTCTCACAATATGGGGATTCTTAGGTTGAAAGGCTATTCTCACCGCTTGAATCTATGAGCTATCTTATGAATGAATGTTGGTATGAGATGGAAGCCCTCACGTGAGTTGAGGCGGGGTTTCTAGTAACAATCTCTTGAGATGGATGCCCTCACGTGAGTTGAGGTGGGGTATCTAGTAACAATCTCTTATCCCATAATAATGAACTAAAGTAATGAATGTTAAGTACTCCATGGGGAATAATGCTAAGCACCGAGTGGATATTGATAGAGATAGAAGCTCATACGTGAGTTGAGGCGGGGTTTCTAGAAGCAATCTCTTGAGATGGATGCCCTCACATGAGTTGAGGTGGGGAATCTAGTAGCAATCTCCCTATCCCATAAACTATGTGCCCACATATGTTACTAGCTAGTGGATCCACCTAAGCTAAATTGGCGGTTCTACCCTAGGCAAGTAGGATTCCCTTATTCGGTGTTGGTAACATCGGGATTCCATGATTTGCTCACCTGGTCTATGTCGGTTAAGGCTTACCCCCCACAATGAATGATAATGAACTATGGCTTCTCAAGAATGCACTACTTAGTGTGGGTGGGGGTATGGGACTCCATCCATGCATTGCACAAGTAGGCTTTGAGAGTAGTTATGGTGTGTTCCTTATGCTTATGATGATACTACTAAGTATGTTAAGATGAAGGCTAAATGTAATGAAGTATGCTTAATGTGGATTGTTGTTATGAGTTGCTTTCCTTGATATGACTTAGTAAATGTGAAGGTTTCCTTGTTTATGAGTATTAACTAAGGATGAGCATAAAGAATGGTAAGTATGATTATGGTGACCTAAAAGTGGTACTTAGTATAGATGGGATTATGGGATCTTTATCTATGCATTACACAAGTATAACTTAAGGTTACTTATGAGATGGTTCTATTTGATATGATGATGTAAGTATTGACTATGATAGCATGAACTATGAACTATGACTACTCAAGAAGCTTTACTTAGTATGAGTAGGAGTATGGGATCTTACTCATGCATTGCACAAGTAGACTTTGAGGGTGGTTATGGTATGCTTTTATTATTCTATGATGATCTATATGTTGAATATGCTTGTGACTTATGTTTTTACACTAAAGTTCATGATGTTTTCTCAAACTTGGCACATAGCATGGTTTTCAACTAAAATGTCCTTCTTAGCATATTTTAAAGGTTTTTTATGCATGGCTATCATACTTAGTACATTTTTGTACTAACCCATATTTTCTACATTTTTCTGTAAGTGTAGGTTTCGGTTCTTAAGGTGATCTTCTATTGGTCCAAGCTTGGATCGACTATTCTCCTAGCTTGTGGTGAGTCCTCAAGATTCGAGGACGTATGGGTCATTAGTAGTTTCTTTCTAGTCGTTTTATGTTGAAAGGGCTGTGACCCTAGTGTTGATTCAAAGATTGTATTAGATGGCTAATTGAGACAAGTTAGACTTTCGCTTGCTTTTATAAAAGACTTCGATTGTATGTATAAAAGTTTTTAAATTCCGCATCATTCCTTTTATCTTATGTTATGATATGCTAAGGGCTTGTATGAGACCCCTTCGGGGTCAAGTACGCCATGTTACATCTAGGGTGTACCCCTGGGTCGTGACAGGGATAGGGAGATTGCTTCTAGAAACCCGACCTCTACTAACGGGAGAGCCTCAATCTCAATATCCTCTCGGTGCTAAGCATAAATCCTACGGAATAGTCATTTCTTACTTGTTCTAATTATCAATGGAAGGGAACGTCATCTTGCCAATCCAAGATAAGTCATTATCCATGGAAAGGTATCATTTAATACCCAATCCAAGCTAGGTTTCATTAGGATATCTCTTAATCTTTGATTCAATTAGGTGAGAAGACCGTTCAACCTTAGAACCCTTTATTATGTGAGAAAATCTTTCACATCATGATTTTATGTGTTTCATGAGAAAATCCTTTCAATAACACATCAACAACATCATCATTGATAATTTACTCTCAAAGCATCCTTAAAACATTGGCATAGATTTCATAAAGACATGCATAAATTCCATAATTTACCTTTCAAGTTTCAAAACCCACTTTCAATCATCAACATTTAGAAAACATGGGTTAGATATGGATTTCATCATAAATTCATGTAATTCCATGAATGCATACTTAATTTCATAAAACTCTCCTTTCATAATCAAAATCCCACATCACATGATCATAATTTGAAAACATGGGGATTACATGGGTTCATAGGATAATCATCATAAAATCATAGTATTTCATCAATTCATGCATAAGAGATCATAATCCAATCATTTAAATCAATAATCAAGAGAACTCATGACAATTGAAGAAAACCCTAACTCAATTGGGGATTTCTAACTTTAGAAATAGGAGAATTTGGGATCTCCATGAATGAAAGGAATCCATGGATGAAAACTATCATACCTCAAAGCCAATTGCTTATCTTCAATGGAGGAATTGAGACTTGACTTGAAACCCTAGGTTGAATTCTTCTTCTTCAAGCTTTCTAGAGAGAGAAATATTTGGGAGTTCTTCTTTTTGGTGAATTTGAAGAAAATGAAGTGAATGAACTAATTTGGGGGTTGGAATCACTTATATAGGGGTCTTAGTGAAGGGTAAAACGACATAGTATAGAGATACAATAATTATGAAAAGACCCAACTCCCCTAAACTTAACTCCCAATCCATCACTCACGGCCATGACAGACGGATCGTGGACAGGATGAGTCCGTCCTGCACGACCATCGTTCGTGGTCAGAAACAGGATTTTGGGCCATTGAACCACGGACCGTGGTCTGACCAACGGTCCGTTGGTCAGGTCGTAGTCCTGAGCCTTTAGGGTCTGTTTAGGGAGTGCCATCCATGGACCACACCTACGGTCTGTGGTCCCATCCATAGGCCGTCGGTGGCCTCCGTTGGTTGGCTCCTGCTCTTTCTGAAAAAGGCTTTTTTACCCTCTTTTGGATCCGGGGTGTTACAATATCTCCCCTTTGGGATCATTCGTCCTAAAATGAGATTCAAGCTAGTACGAAAAGAGTAGGAGAGGAGCTAACAACCCAACCATCAATGCAACTTCATCTAAATGCATATAACCAAGGAGGAAATATCGACTCCAAGCTAAGACGTAATCAAAACATCATAAGAGGGGTGGAACTAAATCTAACAGCCCATCATACATGCAATACACATATCCGAGGAGGAAACATCAACTCCAAGCTAACATCCGAGGAGGAAACATCGACTCCAAGCTAAAACATGCTCATATCATCATATCATGTAGTCTATATGCAATTCATACTCAATGCACATAAACATGTAGAAACCAATCAAATTGACTCATTTTCTCAAAAATACTTTTCATAATATATGCATAGTAAGAAAATCATGGAAACATTTAAGACACATGACTCCAAAACAAAGAACAAACCATTAGGAACTCATTACCTCAATCTAGAGTAGGAGTAGAAGGAAAGAGATGAGGATATCAGGACATCATATCGGATTCGGCCTCCCAAGTAGTACCCTCAACTAACTGATTTCTCCACAACACTTTCACTGAAGCTACTTCTTTATTTCTCAACTTCTTGACTTGCCGGTATAAATTCTCAACCGGAACTTGTTCATAAAAAAGATTCTCCTTAACTCCCAAACCTTCTAAGAGAACTATGGATGTTGGATCACCAACACATTTCTTCAACATAGAGACATGGAAAACTGGATGCACCGATGCCAACTCATTTGGCAAATCTAGCTCATAAGCATCCTTACCAACACGTCTCAAAATTTGATATGGGCCTACATATCGGGGACTAAGCTTCCCTTTCTTACCAAACCTCATTACACCCTTCATGGGTGAAATTTTCAAGTAAACCCAATCATAAACATCAAACTCAAGATATCTTCTTCTTACATCAACAAATGACTTTTGCTGACTTTGAGCCGTTTTCAACCTTTCTCTAATAAGTCAAACTTTCTCTATGGCCTCATGCACTAAATTGGGACCTATTAGGGAAACTTCACCCACCTCAAACCAACCTATAGGAGATCTACACCTCCTACCATATAATGCCTCAAATATGGCCATACCAATACTCGAGTAATAGCTATTTTTATATGCAAACTCAATCAATGGCAAATGGTCATCCCAATTACCCTTAATATCAATCACGCAAGCTCTCAACATGCCTTCTAAAGTTTGGATAGTACGCTATGCTTTCCCATCAGTTTGGGGATGAAAGGCCGTACTAAGCTTAACACGAGTACCAAGACCCTTTTAGAAAGACTTCCAAAACTGAGAAGTGAATTGGGTACCACGATCGGAAATAATGGACAAAGGCACTCCATGCAACTTTACCATTTCTCTCAAGTGCAATTTGGCATAGTCCTCCGCCGAATAGGAAACCTTAACGGGAAGAAAATGGGCCGATTTCATCATCCGATCTACTATAACCCAAATCGAGTCATGTTGTCATCGAGTGCGAGGCAAACCAACAATAAAGTCCATATTCACATCTTTCCACATCCAAGTAGGAATGCTAATGTCTAAGGATAAACCTCCCGGTTTCTGATGCTCAACTTTCACTTGTTGACAATTAGGGCACTTAGTCACAAATTCCGCAATATCCTTCTTCATCCCATTCCACCAATAGACTTCCCGTAGATCACAGTACATCTTGGTGGCTCCCGGGTGAATGGAATACCGTGAACTATGGGCTTCTGACAAGATCTGTTCCCTCAAGTCATCAACATTTGGAACACACAAATGACCTTGATATCTAAGTACTCCATTTCCCCTTGGGAGAAAGCCTCAACGGATTTCTTAAGCACCGCTTCTTTTAAGTCGACAAAAATTAGATCAAGACCTTGCTTGGCTTTTACATCTGCCACTAAAGATGATTCTGAACCATTGTGGACCATGACACCACCCTTGGTAGAGTCCACTAACCGAACACCCAACCGGGCCAATCTATGAACATCTCGAACCAACTCTTTCTTTTCTTCTTCAGTATGATCAACACTTCCCATGGATAACCAATTAAGAGCATCCGCCACCACATTTTCCTTTTCAGGGTGATAGAGAACACTCATGTCATAATCTTTCAATAACTCAAGCCACCTTCTTGGGCGTAGATTTAGATCTTTCTGATTAAACACTTATTGCAAAATCTTGTGGTCGGTAGGATAATTCTTCTCATGAATCTTAAGTTGCCTTGAGGCATAGGCAATGACTTTTTCATTCTGCATAAGCACACACCCTAACACAATACTTAAGGCATCAGAATAAACCACAAAACAATCTGTCCCTTCCGGTAAGGTCAACGCCGGAGCGGAAGTAAGTCTATCCTTCAATTCTTGGAAACTCTTCTCACATGATTCAGACCATATGAACTTAGCCTTCATTTGAGTCAAAGTCGTCAAAGGAGAGGCAATTGAAGAGAACCCCTCAACAAACCTCCTGTAGTAACCGGCTAACCCAAGAAACTCCTAATATCTGAAGGAGTTAGAGGTCTAGGCCAACTCTTGACCGCATCCATCTTCTTAGCTCAATGCCCTCACTTGAAATAGTATGGCCAAGGAAAGCTACAGATCTTAGCTAAAACTCACATTTTCTAAACTTGGCAAAGAGTTGTTGGTCTTTAAGAACTTGCAACACAATCCTCAATTGATCAATATGCTTATTCTCACTTCTCGAATAAATCAATATATCATCAATGAACACAATCCCAAACATGTCAAGGTTTTGTCTAAACACCTTATTCATCAAATCCATAAATGCCCCCGGAGCATTAGTCAACCCAAACAACATTACCAAAAACTCATAATTAACATACCGAGTTTGAAAAGCCATATCATCCTCTTTCACCCTCAATTGGTAATAACCCGACCTAAGGTCAATCTTAGAGAAATAACTTACTTCTTGAAGTTGGTCAAATAAATCATCTATCCTCGGAAGAGGATACTTATTCCTAATAGTCACCTTGTTCAACTGAAGATAGTCAATACACATACGAAGAGAACAATCTTTCTTTCTAACAAACAAAACTGGAGCACCCAATGGAGAGATACTCGGTCGAATGAAATCCTTATCCAACAAATCTTTCAATTGTTCCTTCAAATCCTTAAGTTCTACCGGAACCATACGGTAAGGAGGAAAAGAAATAGGTTGCGTATCTGGGAGAAGGTCAATACTGAAGTATATTTCCCTCTTGGGAGGAATACCGGGTAGATCATCCAGAAACTCATTAACAATGGGGACCGAATCAAGAGTAAGGGTTTCAGAATCCACATCCCTTACTTTAACTAGATGGTATATGCAGCCCTTAGAAATCATCTTTCTAGCTTTAAGACAAGAGACAAACTGACCCTTAGGCATAGAATTTCCCCCTTTAACTCTAGGACAGGCTCATTTGGGAACTAAAACTTGACTACACGAGTTCTACAATCAATAGAAGCATAACATGAGTGCAGCCAATTCATAACAAGGATAACATCAAAGTCTAGCATATCAAGCTCTACCAAGTCAACAAAAGTAACTCTATAGGACAAGGAAATGGGGCACTTTCTGCAGACCCTCTTAGCCACAATAAAATCACCAACATGAGTAGAGACAGAAAAAAGAATTAACAACACATACGGAAGAACATTAAACCTCATAGCAACATATGGCTTCACAAAAGACAAGGTAGCACCGGGATCAAGTAAAGCATAAACATCAAGTTGGGAAACTTTCAACATACCACTAACCACATCGGGAGAACCCTCTTGTTCACCACGAGTCTGAAGTGCATATAATCAGTTTTGCTTAGGAGCATTGGAACCCGAACCATTTGGAGGAGCTTGCTTGCCCTCTCTTCATTTAGTCGTGAGCATTGCGTAATCCCTCATCTTATGAGCACTTTGAGGAACCTTGACCGGAAAAACTTTGTCGATATCTAGGACGACCATGTCCATCGAACCTTGCATTAGAAAAATTACCATCACTGGTTTTATCCCTCTTTGTTTCCCTATACTTTTCCTTGAGTTTCTCCTCTTCGATCTGTTCAGCATGAACCATGAGACGAGAGATGTCCATCTCATTAATGAGCATGGTGGTACGACATTTTTTAACCACCATTTCGGACACACCTGAAATGAACTTACTCATCCTTTTCCTTGGATCGGCAACCATTGTTGGAGCATACCTCGACAATTGTGTGAACTTCAAAGCATATTACCTCACACTCATACTTCCTTGACGAAGGTTGATGAACTCAAGCATCTTTGCTTCCCTCATCTCAAGGGGAAAGAACCTATTAAGAAAAGCAGCCATAACTTCTCCCAATCAAGAGGACCCGCATCTTCCGGTCTCCCTTCTTTCCATTGGTTGAACCAAGTTTGAGCAACACCTTTAAGTTGATAAGCGGCCAACTCTGCCTTTTCCACTGGCATCACTCCCATGATCATCAAGACCTTATAAAACTCATCAATGAACTCTTGAGGATCTTCCTCAACCTTAGAACCATGAACTCCGGAGGATTCATCATAGTGAAGTCCCTCACTCTAGATACCGCCGTACCCACATTTGGGTTCACGGGAACCGCAACCTCCCTTTTGGCTTGGGCCGTCACGGCTTGAGCCAACACTTGAAAAGCATCCCTAAATTCTGCATTAGTCACTTGCTCAGCCAAAGGATCAACCGAAACATGAGGAGCTTGGGGAGGAGCTTCTTGTTCCATATTCTCCCTCACATTCCTTCAAGCATAAGCTCTTTGAGTATCCGTATCCTGTAGAGCATCGTATAAGGATTAGAAGAGACACCTTATAGAGTTAAACTCTAGCGCATGACTTTAGAGTAATGAAAGAAGTGGAATTTTCTAAACATCTTATAGCCTCTTATTCATAAATGTGGCGTGCTTCACACTTATGAACAAGACTCTACTCGACGTGGCTTATGAGACATCCTAGGACCATTCTAAACCTTGTGCTCTAATTACCAAGTTTTCACGACCCAGGGGTACAACCTAGATCTAACATGGTGTATAAGACCCCGAGAGACCCCATACAAGCCCTTAGCATTCATCACATAATAAATAGAATAAAGGAAGTAAAGACAACATTTCAAGTCCAATAGTTTTATAGAAGTAAAGTAGAAGTCTAAAACACTTATCTCAATAGCCATCTAATACAATAGAATGAAATTGGGCCTAGCCCATACATCATTCCAAAACTCAAATATAAGAAAGAACTACGAACAATGAAAGTCCGTCCTTGAAGAATGAGGACTCACCAAAGTTCTGGAACCTCATAATCAACCACTAGCCACAAAACTGAGAAACCTGACTGTCAGACCCTACATTTGGGGAAATGTAGGAAATAGTATGCGTTAGTACAAAACAATGTACCAAGTATGATAGCTATGCATAAAACATTTAAATCATGCTAAAAGAGGACATTTCATGACATGCAATTGACCAAGCTAAAACATGATATAGAAGGGTTAGAAACATAAGTCATAAAACATGGTCAATGCAAGCTAACATCATTAAAACCTTAGAACACATATGAGATACTTCTTGAAGTAACCTTAGTTCATTATTATTGTGGGAATCAGCCTTAACTGACATAGAGACCATGTGAGCTATAACATGATCCCCAGTGTCTCCCACACTGCAAAGAGTTGTCCTTCTTGCCAAGGTAAGGACTATCGACTTCTAGCTTAGGTGGATCCACTAGCTAATGTCTATCTAGACAATCATCCTATGAGGGCACATAGGTAAGGGATATGGAGATTGCTTCTAGAAACCCGCCTCTACTAACGGGAGAGCCTCCATCTCAATATCCTCTCAAATCTAAGCATAAATCCCATGAAATAGTCATTTCTTACTAGTTCTCATTATCCATGGAAGGGCACGTCATCTTGCCAATCCAAGCTAAGTCATTATCCATGTAAAGGTTTCATTCAATAACCAATTCAAGCTAGGTTTCATTAGGATAACTCTTAATCTTTGATTCAATTAGGTGAGAAGACCTTTCAACCTTAGAACCCTTTATTATGTGAGAAAACCTTTCATATCATGATTTTATGTGTTTCATGAGAAAATCCTTTAAATAACACATCAAAAACATCATCATTGATAATTTACTCTCAAAGCATCCTTAAAACATTGGCATAGATTTCATAAAGACATGCATAAATTTCATAATTTACCTTTCAAGGTTCAAAACCCACTTTCAATCATCAACATTTAGAAAACATGGGTTAGATATGGATTTCATCAAAAATTCATGTAATTCCATCAATGCATGCTTAATTTCATAAAACTCTCCTTTCATAATCAAAATCTCACATCACATATCGTAACTTGAAAACATGGAGATTACATGGGTTCATAGGGGAATCATCATAAAATCATAGTATTTCATCAATTCATGCATAATAGATCATAATCCAATCATTTAAATCAATAATCAAGAAAACCCATGACAATTGAAGAAAACCCTAACTCAATTGGGGATTTCTAACTTTGGAAATAGGAGAATTTGGTAACTCCATGAATGGAAGGAATTCATGGATGAAAACAATCATACCTCAAAGCCAATTGCTTATCTTCAATGGAGGAATTGAGACTTGACTTGAAACCCTAGGTTGAATCCTTCTTCTTTAAGCTTTCTAGAGAGAGAAATATTTGGGAGTTCTTCTTTTTGGTAAATTTGAAGAAAATGAAGTGAATGAACTAATTTGGGGGTTGGAATCACTTTTATAGGGGTCTTAGTGAAGGATAAAACGATGTAGTATAGAGAGAAAATAATTAGGAAAAGACCCAACTGTCCCTAAACTTAACTGCCAATCCATCACTTACGGCCACGACCGACAGACGGTGGACAGGACGATGGTCCGTCCTGCACGACCATCGTTCGTGGTCAGAAACAGGATTTCAAGCCATTGAACCACGATCCCCCAACCATGGACTGTGGTCTGACCAACGATCCGTTGGTTAGGCCGTGGTCCTGGGCCTTCAGGGTTTATTTATGGACTGCCATCCACGGATCACACCTACAGTCTATGGTCCCATCCGCGGGCCGTGGGTGGCCTCTGTTGGTTGGCTCGTGCAGCTTCTGAAAAATGCTATATTACCCTCTTTCGGATCCGAGATGTTACAGAGGGTCTCTTAAGTGACTCACCCTTTGTAACACCTCGGGTTTTAAAAGATTGGAAAATTGTAGCTTTTCTAGAACTGGTACCAGTACCAACAGAACCAAAGAGTGTCCATGGATTGACTTATGGACCGTAGGTGAGACCGTGGGTGGAAATTTCAAAAATTCCAAAAATTTCTAGACCTAGTTCTTTTCATACAGTTCACCAGGACGGTCTGTCATCCATTGTACGAGTCGTAGGTAGGTCTCATAGGTGAGTCCCAGAGTTAGTGAGATTTTAAGGATTTTCAATTGTACTCACGGAGGCCATGGACGGACCGTAGGTTGACCAACAGGCCGTACACGGGTCTTGTAAGTCGAGGGTCCAAAAACAAGTTCTGAACCCCATCGACGGTTGACCAGGACGGTCCGTAAGAGGACCCACGGATCATAGGTCCCTACCATCGACGGAGGCCGACAATTATTTTTAAAGGGTTTGTGGGTCTTTGCCTAATTATTCTAACCCAACACTATGTTGTTTTACCCTTTACCCCAGGTCCTATATAAGTATTTTTACCCCCAAATTAACCAACTCAATTCATTCTCTCAAAGTCCTAAAAGTTGATCATGTTCATCCGCTCAAATATTTTTCTCTCTAAGAAGAAGAAGAAGACTAGGGTTTCAAGAACAAGTCTCTAAATCCACCATCAATTGTGAGCTCTTGGCATCAAGGTATGATAGTATTCACCTATGGAGTCCTTTCCTCCATAGGGTTCCTAATTTCGGTAATTTCTACAAGGTAGAATCTCCAATTGAAGCTAGGGTTTACTCAATCTCATGGATTCTTTTCAATTATGATCTTATTGATTGTTTATGTCTTTTTATGCATGAATTGAGATAAA
Source organism: Solanum etuberosum (assembly GCA_029582245.1). Taxonomy (NCBI): domain Eukaryota; kingdom Viridiplantae; phylum Streptophyta; class Magnoliopsida; order Solanales; family Solanaceae; genus Solanum; species Solanum etuberosum. The sequence continues at coordinate 11,873 of JAJONR010002960.1, forward strand.
TGAATGTTTTAAGATAAATTCATATGAACCCGTGTATGATCCATGTTTTCTAGAATTGATCATATGATGAAGCTTTTGAACCATGAAAGATGAGTTTATGAAGATATGCATGTTTTTTTATGAAAGTGATGAAAAAATGATTTAAAGTTGCTTGAGAGTGAATCATTAAGTTGTTGTTGTTATTGTGAAAGGATTTTCTAACATAAAGAATTCATTAGTTTGAAAGGTTTTCTAACCTAAGATGAATCAAGATTTAAGGAGCTATCCTAATAAAACTTAGCTTGGATTGGCCACTTGATGTACGCTTCCATGGATGATGAGGCAAGCGGCGATTACCCATATCCTCTAATGATAAGACAAGCGGCGAATACCTATGTCTCACGAATGTTAAGATAAGTTAAAATTAATGAATATTCTCTGGGATATATGCTTAGAACAGAGTGGACAAGTGGCGATTACCTATGTACCATAAACTATGTGCCACCATAGATTTGTCTAGATTGACACTAGCTAGTGGATCCATGTAAGGTAGAAGTTCATGGTTCTTACCTTGGAATGTGAGAACACCTCTTTTCGATGTGGGGTAGACATCGAATATCATGTTATGGCTCACATAGTCTCTATGTCGGTTAAAGGTAAATCTCCCACAAAAATAAACCAAGGTTAATTCTCACATATGGTTTTTAACGGAACATTAGCTTACATTGACCAAGATTATGATTTATGTTTTCTAACCCTTTTATCTTATGATTTAGCTTTGTTATTGCATGTCATGTAAATTTCTTTTTTGCATGATTTCATAACTATTATGCATCGCTATCATACTTGGAACATTCCATGTACTAACACATACTCTTTCCTACATTGTTTCACTAATGTAGGGTCCGAAGCTCCCATTACATATCTTCATGGCTAGTGATCACCTTGGTAGATATTGAAGATTGGTGAGTCGTCATGTTCCGAGGACCAAGATTTCTTTATTGTTTTCATGCCTTTTTCAATTCAGATGTTGTATGTGATGTATGGGTTATGTCCCAATCACTCTTGATATACTAGATGTCTATGAGACTATGTTAGACTTCCGCTATATTTTATCAACTCTTATGATTTGAAACTGTCTTTGAAATCTCTTGATTTTCTATTATCTTGTATGATGTACGCTAAGTGGATTTTGTAGGGCCTCTCAGGGTCTTATACGCTATATCACGTGTAGGGTGCACTTTGGGTCATGACAAACTTGGTATTCAGAGGACAAGGTTTAGAAAGGTCCTAGAAATTCTCATAAGCCACGTCAAGTAGAGTCTTGTTCAGAAGTGTGAAGTGTGCCGTATTTATGAATGAGAGGCTATAAAATGCTTAGGAAACTCCACATCTTTCATTACTCTAAAATTGTGTGATAGAGTTTTACTCTATAATGCCTTTCTCCTTATCCTTATCCGATGCTTTACAGGATATTGCCACTCGAAGGACATATACTAGGAGAAATATGGGAGAGAATTTGGAACGAAGCTCCTCCTAAAGCTCCTCAAGTTTCGGTCGGCCCTTTAGCCAGCAAGTGACTAATGCGGAGTTTAGGGCTACTTTTCAGGTGTTGGATCAAGCCATGACGGCTCAAGCCAATAGGGAGGTTGTTGTCCCTGTGAACCCAAATGTGGGTACGGTGGCATCTAGATTGATGGACTTCACTAGAATGAATCCTTCAGAGTTTCATGGTTCGAAGGTTAGGGAAGATCCTCAAGAATTCATTGATTAAGTGAATAAGGTGTTGATGATAATGCTAGTGGCGCTGGTAGAGAAGGTGGAATTAGCCACTTATTAACTTAAGGATCTTGCTCAGATATGGTTCAACTAATGTAAGGAGGAAAGGGCAGTTGATGCTGGTCCTCTCGATTGGGAAATGTTTAAGGTTTCTTTCCTTGATAGGTTCTTTCCCCTTGAGTGAGGGAGGAAAAAGTACTTTAATTTATCAATCTTCTTCAAGGAAACATGAGTGTGAAGGAATATGTTTTGCAGTTCACACAATTGTCATGATTTGCTCCTAAAATGGTTACCGATCATAGGGCAAGAATGAGTAAGTTTGTTTCGGGTGTGTCCGAAATGGTGGTCAATGAGTGCCTTACCGTCATGATTATTAATGATATGGAAATTTCTCACCTAATTTTTCATTCTCAACTAATCAAAGAGAAGAAACTCAAGGAAAGGTCTAGGGAGGCAAAGAGGGCCAAAATTGGTGCTGGTGACTTTCACATTCAAGGTCCAATGGGCATGCTCATTCTAAGTTCCAACGAAGGTTTTACGACAAAGGTTCCTCCAATGATCCTCCTAAGTAAAACAAATATAGGGTGTCTAACCCTAAGCCTCAAGGATGAAATGGTAGTGCATCTTCATCTTCTACTTGTGCTAAATGTGGAAGAAAGCATGAGGACAAATGTCTAGCCGGTTCTAATGCATGTTTTGGTTGTTGAAAGAGGGATCATAAGATAAGAGATTATCCCTCATTTTCTAAGAATGAAGGTTAAAATAATTGGTGGGCTCAACCCCATCCGTTATCAAGTGCTAGTGGTAATCACAATCAAAACTGATTCTATGCATTTCAGACTCGTCATAAGCAAGAGGGTTCTCTCGATGTGGTTACTGGTATGTTGAAAGTCTTCCAACTTGATGTTTATTCTTTACATCACCCCGGTGCTACCTTGTCTTTTGTAACGCCATATGTGTCTATGAGGTTTGATATTCTTCCGTAGGTGTTGATAGATCATTTTTATGTCTCTACTCCTATTGGTGAATCTATTGTGGCTAAGAGAGTCTATAGAAAGTGTCCAATCTCCTCATTTAATAGAGTCACTCATGTTGATCTTGTATAGCTTGATATGTTAGATTTCGATGTTATCCCTAGTATAGATTGGATGCATTCATGTTATGCTTCTATCGATTGTAGAACCTGAGTAGTCAAGTTTAAGTTTCCAAATGAACGCATCCTAGAGTCGAAATGGGGAAATTCTATGCCTAAGAGTCAGTTTGTTTCTTGTCGTAAAGATAGGAAAATGATTTCTAAGAGTTCTTTATACCATCTTGTATGGGTTAGAGATATGAATTCCAAAACCCCTACTCTAGAGTCGGTCCATGTTGTTAATGTGTTTCCGGAAGGGTTTCTCGATGATTTACCTAGTGTTCCTTCCGAAAGTAAAATAGACTTCGGTATTGACCTTCTCCCAGATACGCAGCCTATCTCTATTCCTCCTTACTATATGGCTCCGACAGAACTTAAGGAATTAAAGGAACAATTTAAAGACTTGTTGGATAAGGGTTTCATCCGACTGAGTATCTCACCATGGGGTGCTCCAGTATTATTTGTTTGAAAGAAAGATGATTCACTTCGTATGTGTATTGACTACTGGAAATTGAACAAGGTTACCATTAAGAACAAATATCCTCTTCCAAGGATAGATGATTTTTTTATCAACTTCAAGGGGTAAATTATTTCTCTAAGATTGACCTCTGCTCAAGTTATCACCAATTGAGGGTGAAAGAAGATGAAATTTTGAAGATGGCTTTCCGAACATGGTATGGTAATTATGAGTTTTTGGTGATGCCGTTTGGTTTGACAAATGCTTCGGCCGCATTTATGGATTTGATTATCAAGGTGTTTAGACAATAACTTGATATGTTCATGATCATGTATTGATGATATTTTGATTTACTCAAGGAGTGAAAATGAGCATACCAATCATTTAGGGATTGTGTTGCAAGTCCTCATGGACCATCAACTCTTTGCAAAGATTAGTAATGAGAGTTTTGGTTCAGATCTGTGGCCTTCCGTGGTCACATTATTTCTGAAAAGGGTATTGAGGTAGATCCTAAGAAGACGGATGCAGTCAAGAGTTGTCCTAGACCTCTGTCCCTTTGGGATATTCGAAGTTTCTTGGGTTTGGCTGGTTATTATAGAAGGTTTGTTAAGAGTTTTACTTTGATTTCTTGTCCATTGACGATATTGACCCAAAAGAAATTCAAATTCTTATGGGCAGAAGCGTGTGAAAAGAGTTTTCTGGAACTGAAAAATAGACTTACTTCCGCTCTAGTGTTGACTTTACCGGAAGGATCAAATGGATTTTTGGTTTATTGTGATGCTTCAAGAATTGGGTTGGGATATGTTCTTATGCAAAATGGGAAAGTCATTGCTTATGCTTTATGGGAACTTAAGATTCATGAAAACAACTATCCTACCCATGACTTGGAACTAGCGGCGGTCATATTTGCTCTAAAGATTTGGAGGCATTACTCGTACTATGTTCATGTAGATGCTTTTACTGACCACAAAAGTTTGCAATATGTGTTTAATCGAAGATTTAGATCTTTCTGTTGAAGCACATATCGCAAACTCTTGTGGTCGGTAAAAGCATATACATAAACACCATATAAGTAATGCCTCCAAATCTTTGGAGCAAACACAACCGCCAATAGTTCAAGGTCATGGATAGGATAATTCTTTTCATGAATCTTAAGTTGTCTTGAGGCATAGGCAATGACTTTCCCATTTTGCATAAGGACACATCCTAACCCAATTCTTGAAGCATCCCAATAAACTACAAAACCATCAGTTTCTTCCGGTAAAGTCAACACCGGAGCGGAAGTAAGTCTATCTTTCAATTCATGAAATCTCTTTTCGCATTCTTCCGACCAGACGAAATTAACATTCTTTTGAATCAATGCCGTCAATTGAGAGACAATCGAGGAAAACCCTTTAAAAAATTAAACCTTCTATTGTAACCAGCCAAACCCAAGAAACTTCTAATAATATCTGAAGGGGATAGAGGTCGAGGCCAACTTTTAACCGCATCCATCTACTTAGGATCTACCTCAATACCCTTTCTAAGCAAAAATCTCTCTCCATCTCGGTGTGGCGTCGTCTCCACCACAATGCAGGAACGGACTAAAGCGAGGAGTTCATTAGCCATACATAGTTAAGGAGGATGGGGGTCAACCTCTTTCATGACCCATGGCCCCAGTGTGTCACTTGGTTAGCATTCGAGCCAGTGTAAGATGCATTGAGTTCCTCGCCACTTCCCTCAATTGCCGTACCCAGGCGCCGGTCTCTAGAAGCTTCTCACTCTCAGGGACGGATTGAACAGCTGCTGTTAGGAAGGAAAGGGAGGGCTTCGATCCATTGTGATTCGCTTTCTTGGTATGGAGAGATCTCTGCCATAAAAGAGAGAGGTCCTCTTTGTCTAGGCAGAGGTATAGCCCTTTTTGACTCGAAGTCTAAGGCAAGGAACTTTCAATTCCATTTTCTTTTCTTTTCATAGGCTCTTTTATTGAGACCCCAGGCCCTTGAGATAACAGCCCATACCATAGGGTAGCCCTACAGAGCAGCTTTCTTTCCGAGCCATCAATAACTGCCGGCTTGTAATGCAATGCAAGAGGTCGGAAATCTAGTTGTTTCTGATGATGAAAAGAATCCCTATTGGATTTCTTACTCCAGAAAAAACAGACTAATCAACAATAATGCGCACACTTGGTTTTGGATCTTCCAAATCATTCCCGCAGGAGATCCTGACCCATTTTTTTCTGATCCTTCGAGAAAAAGATTCATTCTCTTCATAAAAAATAGGAGGTATTTGCTAGCAACAACATAATGGAGGCAGTCACTCAATATAGATTGATCCGAAATCTGATTCAAATCCAATATAGTACCTATGGGTACATAAGAAATGTATTGAATCGATTCTTTTTAATGAATAGATCCGATCGCAACTTTGAATATGGAATTCAAAGGGATCAAATAGGGCGCTTTTGATCCTCTCGATGGGAGAATGAACCAGAAACAATATGTCCAAGAAAAGCTACGGACCTTAACCAAAACTCGCATTTTCTAAACTTTGCAAAGAGTTGTTGGTCCTTGAGGACTTGAAAGACAATCCTCAAACGATCGGTATGCTCATCCTCACTCCTCGAATAGATCAATATATCATCAATGAACACAATCACAAACATATCAAGGTATTGTCTAAACACCCTATTCAACGAATCCATAGATGTGGGTGGAACATTTGTCAAACCAAACGACATCATCAAAAACTCATAAGGACCATACCAAGTTCAAAAATCCATCTTCGGAATGTCATCTTCTTTCACCCTCAATTGGTGATTACCCGACCGGAGGTCAATCTTAGAGAAGTTACTTGCCCCTTGAAGTTTATCAAGAAAATCATCTATCCTTGGAAGAGGATATTTGTTCTTAATGGTAACCTTGTTCAATTGTCGGTAGTCAATACACATACGGAGTGAACCATATTTTTTTCGAACAAAAAATATCAGAGCACCCCATGGTGAAATACTCGGTCGGATGAAGTCCTTATCCAATAAATCTTTCAATTCCTCCTTTAATTCTTTAAGTTCTGTCAGAGCCATACGATAAGGAGGAACAAAGACAGGTTGCGCATCTAGGAGAAAGTCAATACCAAAGTCTATTTCCCTTTTGAGGGGAACACCTGTTGAATCATCGGGAAACACTACTGGAAACTTATTAACAATGGGGATCGACTAAAAAATAAGAGCTTCGGAATCCACATCCCTAACTCGAAAAAGATGGTATATGCAACACTTATATATCATCTTTCTAGCTTTAAGACAAGAAACAAACTGACTCTTTGACATAAAATTTCCCCCTTTCCACTCTAGGATGGGTTCATTTGGAAACTGGAATTTGATTACCCGAGTTCTACAATCAACAGAAGCATAACATGAATGCAACCAATCCATACCAAGAATAAAATCAAAATCTAACATATCAAGCTCTATAAGATCAACATGAGTGACTCTATAGGATAAGGAGATGGACACTTTCTATGACTCTATTAGCCACAATAGATTCACCAATAGGAGTAGAGACAGAAGAAGAATCTAACAACACCTCTAGAAGAATATCAAACCTCATAGCCACATATGGCGTTACAAAATAAAAGGCAGCACCCGGTGAAGTAAAGCATAAACATCAAGTTGGAAGACTTTCAACATACCAGTAACCACATCGGGAATACCCTCTTGCTAATGACGAGTCTAGAGTGCATATAATCGGTTTTGCTTGTGGTTACCACTAGCACCTAATGAAGGATAGGGTTGAGCCAACCGACGATTTTCTCCTTCATTATTAGTAAATGAGGGACAATATCTTATCTTATTATCCCACTTGCCACAACCAAAATATGCATTAGAACCGGCTAGACATTTGCCCTCATTCTTTCTTCCACATTTAGCACAAGTAGACAATGAAGATCCATTACCATTTCATCCTTGAGCTTAGGGTTAGACACCCTATATTTGTTGTACTTAGGTGGATTGTTGGAGGATCCTTGACTAGAAAAACCTTTGTCAGAACTCTTGAGGATCTTCCTCAACCTCGGAACTATGAAACTCTGAGGGATTCATTCTAGTGAAGTCCCTACCTCTAGATGCCGTCGTACCCTAATTCAGGTTCTTGGGGACCATAACTTCCCTATTGGCTTGAGCCGTCATGGCATGAGCTAACACATGAAAAGCAACCTTAAACTTCGCATTAGTCATTTGTTCGGCCAACAGGCCGACCTGAGCTTGAGGAGCTTGAAGAGGAGCTTCTCGTTCCACATTCTCTCCCATATTCCTTCTAGGATGTGCCCTTCTAGAGGCAATATCCTCTAAAGCATCGGATAAGAATTACGAAAGAGACATGATAGAGTTAAAATCTATCCCAAGACTTTAGAGTAATGAATGAAGTGGAGTTTCCTAAACATCTTATAGCCTCTCGTTCATAAATGTTGGGCGCTTCACACTCATGAATAAGACTCTACTCGATGTGGCGTATGAGACTTCCTAGGACCTTTCTAAATCTTGTGCTCTTAATATCAAGTTTGTCACAACCAAAAGTATATCTAGGCGTAACATGGAGTATAGGACAGTGAGAGGCCCTACACAAGCTACTTAGCATACATCGTACAAGATAATAGAAAATCGAGAGAGTTTAAAAGACAATTTCAAAATATAAGAGTTGATAAAATGTAGCAGAAGTCTAACATAGTCTCAAAGTCATCTAGTACATCAAGAGTGATCGGGATGTAACCCGTAAATCACATACAATAATGAAAAGTAAAGACAATAAGCAATAAAGGCTCGGTACTCGACACATGAGGACTCACCAATCTTCAATCTACTAAAGTGATCCCTAGTCACTGAGATGCGAATCAAGAGCATCAGACCCTATATTAATGAAAGAATGTAGGCAAGAGAATGCGTTAGTATATGGAATGTACAAAGTATGATAGCAATGCATAGAAGTACGAAATCATGCTGAAGGACTTTTCATGACATGCAATGACCAAGCTAAACCATAAGAGAAAAATGTTAGAAAACATGACTCATAAGACATGGTTAATGCAAGCTAACATCTTTAAAACATTCGTGAGATACTTCTTGAAGTAACCTTAGTTCATTATTGTAGGAGATTTACCTTTAACCGACATAGAGACCATGTGATCTATAATATGGAATCCGGTGTCTACCCCACACCAAAAAGAGGTGTTCTAACTTGCCAAGGTGAGAACCATGAACTTCTAGCTTATGTGGATGCACTAGCTAATGTCTATCTAGACAACCTATAGTGGCACATAGTTTATGAGACATTAGTAATCGCCACTTGTCCCCTCGGTACTAAGCGTAAATCCCAAGGAATATTCATTAGTCTTAACTTTTCTTATCATTCATGAGACATGGTAATCGCTGCTTGTCTTATCATTAGAGGTCATGGGTACGCTGCTTGCCTCCTTATCCATGGAAGGGCACATCAAATAGCCAAACCAAGTTAAGTTTCATTAGAATAGCTCCTTAAGTCTTTATTCATCTTAGGTGAGAAAACCTTTCAACCTTATAAATATTTTATGTGAAAAATCCTTTCACAACAACAACAACATTGATGGTTCAATGTCAAATAAAATCTTAAATCATTTATATCAATTTCATAAGAACATGCATATCTTCATAAACTCATCTTTCATGATTCCAAAAGCTTCATCCCATGACCAATTCTAGAAAATATGGATCATGCATGGGTTCATATGGATTTAACTCAAAATCATGCTATTATCTAAATTCTTACATAAAAAGATATAAAACAATCAATTAGATCATAATTAAAAAGAACACATGAGATTGAGTAAAATCCCTAACTCCCATTGGAGATTCTACCTTGAAAATTTATAGAATTTAGGGGCCCTATGGAGGAAAGAACTCCATAGGTTAATTATATCATACATTGATGCCAAAAGCATACAATAAATGGTGAATTTAGAGGCTTAACCTTGAATCCCTACATTGGGTTTCGTTATTGTTGTTGTATTAAAGTTCCTGGGGCTGTGTTACTATAACCTGTACACTGATTCGGATCTGATATACTTGGTCGTTCTTATTTTCTTTACTTCTCTTGATAAGTTGTGATAAGAGTAATTCATAATAGCCGATTAGCAGCTGAGTTTAGTGCACCGTACTGATTTATGTTTCAAACCTATTCCTAGTTAAGTTGTGAGTTGAATCCTTATTTTTTAATACTTGTTGTTGTGTTTACAGTTTATCTATTGATGTTATAAAAATGTCATCTCCTTGAACTTGTATTGATATGTTTAGTCAGATTTCAAATTCTGTCTAAAGCTGACTTTGAATGCAAGCAATGATCGTGTTGAAGCCTTCTAATGCTGCCTGAACTCCAATTCTCAAGGTGGAAAAAAGGGAAGATGACACACCTAATTCTCGCAAAATAGAGTCACAATCGCACAAAGGAACGGATCAGTACATCAATGCCAACTCCAAGTCCACTTTAGGCAAAAGAACAGGGGAAGCAGGAGAAAAATCCAAAGACGCTCTACTGCAGACATGTAAATCAGGATAACAGTCGCACCAAACAAAGCTTGGAAAAAGAGGAAACTCAACTCCAACAACACCAAGACATTGTACTGCAGACATGTAAGTCTCATAACTATGCTCCTATTCAAGTTGGTAACACTAATTCTGAAAATCATTTACAACCTGTTGTAAATGAACAAGTCAGCTAAAATGCTATTCCTTTGAGGCAGGATCAGAAACAGGTTCAAAATGCTATAGCTAACAAAAATGATCCTAGTAACAAAGGAAAACAGGTTGCTATCAGTGACAGACCTCAACAACATAGTGAAAAGAACACCCTGATGGCACAACACAATTATCCTAAAGTTTCTAACAACTTTGGAAATATGTTCCTAATTTACAAAAAAGATAGCAACATGATGAATTAGGTGCCTACTCACATTGATCAAACTACTCCAAATCCCCAGAAAAATGCTAATAAGGACATAGTTCTTGAACCAACTCCCTACACTATTATCCAATCGTTTGCTGCTCGACTAAGACAAAATCAGGCTAAAAATGATATCCCTATTGACCTTGCGACTCCTATTATCACTACCAAGCAAAGACTGCCGGCTGTGATATTTAACAAGGATGATTTTATGATTAAGTTGGCTGCCAGATGTAAATTCACCCTTTTTGGCAAGTTTTCAAATAGGAAAGTGGCAAGCTATACAGTATGAAAGCGTACCAGACTACTGTATGTACTGTAAAAATCAAGGTCACTTGATACACATTTTTACTATCAAGAAAAGAGATGAAGAAATAAAAAAAAAATTGGAGGCTGAAAAGAAAAATAGAAACAAAAGAGATCAGGACAAGTCTGAACATAGAAATTTGTAGACATAAGATCCTAGTAGAAAAGCTGGAGCCGTAACTACACACACAAATCAACAACCAAATCAGGAGAAGGCAAATGAGATACCAGATGAGCAGTGGCAGGTTCAAAAGAAGAAGAACTACAGGCAGAACCAGCACAAAATAGGAAGACCTGGTTCACCACAAGAGAAGACAGGGCAAGACCAACAATATCAGCCTAAGGCACAGTCAGGTAAGACACTTAACTCTACTATTTCTACTCATAATAACTATAATGATCTTGTTGTGCAGGATCAAACCAACAGCCAAGAAGAACAAGAAAACCATCTTCACAATTTGATACATAAAGAAAGGAAATACATCAACAAACAAAACAAAGGATGATTTGAATGAAGAACAACTAGACAAAGTTGAGGAAAATACAATTGAGAGGTTCCAGAAGAGAGAAAGAGTGAGAAAAGCCTGAAGGAACCAACAACACCACAACCAACGGCAAGTGAAAACCTTCAGAGGTTTGTCAATATAAATTCAAGTTCAGTCATGCCAAAGCTAGAGCTACTTTGAAAGATTCAAACATGAAGTTAGAAAGCTTGCAAATTAATTGCATCAATAAGCCAACTACCACAAAGAAGACTTTTAGAGAAACTGAGAGGACTAATTAGCCAACTATCACAAATTTACATTCACATAGGATATAGTTCTTTAGGATACTAATTTGCTAACTTATTGTTCTAAAAAAAGAACATTTAAAAAAAACACAAAATACCTTTTGAAGAACCGAATCATGATGAGTTGACCCTGAAGAATGTGGAAGATTTTGGCTTCTTACAACTTGTGCTACTTGCATCAACAGGTGAAACAAGGTTAGATCCGACAAACACTGGTATATCTTGAACATTCAATCCAGGGTTGTTTTGCAGCAACTGACTAAATAAATGTCGCATTTCTTCTCTCATTTCATTCATTTCTTCCTTCAGAGAACTGATTTCATTAGCATGCTTTTTTTTAGCTTGTTAGTTTCCTCATCTTCTTTCAGAGAACTTGTTGTCACTGATATGCCATAGCACCTAAGTCGTCCAGGCTGCTCCTTTCCAAACACTACCCTAAAGGTATTATCAGTTGTTTCCCCAAAATTTTGATGATTCTGAAGTTCAGCATGTTGAATAAAATTGACATCCATAGTTAACTGTAAGTACTATTTACTTTACAGCTAAAAGGAGTTTATGTCACACCCCAAGGCTGCCCCCTTAACATAAACATGGGACCTAGGATCACGAGTGACCCCAAGCTAACCCTTAGCTGGAATATCATAAGCAAACTGAATATATCTACGTGAAGATAACTAATGCGGAAGCTAAATCATGAGAAAACTGAAATGATGGGGAATACCCAATACTGTCTGAATATAAAGAAAATATGAGTTTAATAGCAACTGAAAGATCAAACTCACATCTAAAACTGAATCTAACTATGTCTGAATATAGCCTCTAACTGCCTAGAGATGCTGGGATATGCCCCCAGCTAACTCTAGAAAAACTGAAACTAAAAAGGGAAGACTAAATAGAAAATATGTCTATTGTCCTCGAAGGATGAGGACTCACCACTGAAGCTGCTGAACTGGAGATCAGGGACCGATCTATGCGTGATCTGGATGCTGAGGACCTGAACCTACATCACGAGAAGATGTAGCGCAGAGTATGCGTCAGTACTTGAAAGGTGCTGAGCATGCAGGATAGAATAAAGTTGAACAATATATATATATAACTGAATAAAGCATACTGATCAATGATATAATCTGAACATGATGGAAATACTGAAATATACTGAAAGCTAAACTGAATGCAATGACCAAGTACATAACATGCTGAAACTGAATACTGAAATGTAACTGGGAACCTGGTCAAATGCACTAGAATCTGACTGTGGGAGCTACTAATAATCGACATAAAACCCTAGGTCTAGATAATATGAAGGGAATCAAGATTCTGACTGAAATCTAGGGACCTAATGGGTGAAAGGAACCCACTAGTGAAATCCCACATACCTGGTGATGAATTTCACGCAGAAATCTTTTGATTTAGGGGCTGGAACAGACAAAACCTTGCTGCGTTCTTGGACTAGGGCTGCTCGACTATTTTCTCCTTTTTTCGTTCTAATTGAATGAATTTTGGAGAATGAATTGACTAGGGTAGGTTCTAATTTAGTTGCTAGGCTAAAACTGACCAAAACTACGTAGTTTAGGGGTTAAACGATGTAGTTTAGGGTTCCAACGCATAGGGAAAAGACCAAACGACCCCTGACTTAAAAGCTGTCGGGCTAACCGAAAGACTGATCGACGGTCCGTGGACTGACCCATGGTCTGTCCTATTAATTGTCGACTGGCTTCAGAGAGGGGCTGTTGAGGGGTCTGATCCACGGACCAGGACCACGGCCTGTGATCTGACCTACGGTCTGTGGGTCCGGCCGTGGGTCGAACTTTAGGCATTTTTTTGGACTGTTTATGGGGAGGGCTGTATGTGGCCATCCACGGACCCCACCTACGGTCTGTGGGTGGTACCAATCGGTGGCACCTGTAACTTCTGATTTCTGCAATCTGGTCTGTCTAGGATACCGGGTGTTACGATTTATGATTCATTTACTTACCTTTAATTTACCTTCCTTCCGAGCAAACTGTTCCTGGGATAGCGATCAAGAACTAAAAAAATTTAACAACTTTTCCCAGCAAATAATTCAGCGACATTGACAAAGAATTGATCTTTTTCTTATCATTCCCTCCCAACAAATAGTACAACGACTACAACCAAGAATGAAAAAAAATACCATCTTCTCCCGCAAATAGTCCAATAACTCTTATCAAGAATTCAAAATAAAAGATATTTAATATCTCCTCGTACTTGCACAAGAAGAAGAAGAAGAAGAAGAAGAAGAAGAAGAAGAAGACATACTTAATAAAATTCAATGGAGTCACACTCTCCACAATATATAAATTTTAAGTGTGAATTAAATTCACCAATAATCCTCTTTAAAAAACTTACTATTGCAACTTTGGTATCGGCCTGAATTTTCTTTTCCGTCTTTGTACGAGTTGCATAGACATTTCAGACTTTGATGGTTCCTCGTTGTTTTCTTTTACTGCACGCTACAAATTATATCAAAAAAATTAAAAAAAACATCAACATGTTCTAATAAAGTATGAAAAAATGAAATTCATATGTCTGATAAGTATTACCAATGCCACGGGTACTCCTGCAAAATTAATTGGTCCCATTTGATACCTCCACTTTTGTTTTTTCCTGTTTTGAGAATTCACCTCAGATATGGCCTGTAATTAAACAAAAAGATATGTTTGAATTGATAAATCAAAAAGAAAAGAATAGATATGATGCAAAATATGTCAACGAGTAGAAATGCACTATTTTAGCTTTACTTGAAAAGTTGGTGTTTCTAATACTTGATCAATTGGCGGAATTGAACTTCTGATATGTCATCACGACGTTTCTCTAGCATATCCTCAACAGTACTATTTTTATCAAAAAATATCTCTTTAATTTTTTGTTTGTGTCGCCTCCAAGCATCACGAAGACCAGTCATCACCCACTTCTTTCCTTCTACTGGAATTAAGAATTTGGACTATGCAAAATAAAATATATTTAGCTTCATTAGTAAAAATAAATAATAAAATATGCAATCTAAAAATTGATTGTTCTTACATTGATATATTCCCACAAGCACTTTTTAATATCTTTTGGCACCGCATGCCAACTAGTGTACATCAAGTTGATGAATCTAGGATTCCTTGCAATTGTTCCGATAAAGTTGATTAATTCCGACACTATCTTATCGATTGGTCCCACTGCTTGTCCTTTATCAAATGTCACCTCCTTTCTTTCTTCCAAATTTCTTGCACGAATATTCTTACATGTTGTTTGTCCTCGAACTTTTTTCTACTTCGATATCCCTAGATTGATGTAACAACCAAGAAATAAGAAATTTCTTTTATAATGAGTAATGAACTTACAAGATTTAAGACATACATTTTGTACTACAATCAATGTCAAATTTCTCGTCTATAGCACACTCATCCTCGCCGATTTCTTCTTGATCCTGAAGATCATCCAATCCTTTATTATGTTCATGAATAGAAGGAGCAGGCATATATTCGACATCAGCTATTGTGTGGTTAACCTGTTTTCTTTCATCACCTATGACTATCCCTTGTTTTTTTCTGAAATTGATCAAGACTAGTAGCTGGTATGACTGACTTCTTCTTTACCTATTTTTTGTTGGTAGATCATGATCAATATCATGTTCTTTGTGTATCTATTATTTTTTCAGAAATTGATCAACACTGGTGGCTGGTAGGACCAACTTCCTCTTCACCTGTTTGAAGCTTAGTAGATCCTGAATATCATGTTGTTCCTTTCCATTACCTAGTGTTGTTGCAGTCACATGTACAAAAGCAGTAACACCTTTCTTGGACGACGTTTGGAACCTGAAGTTGTGCATAGGAAGTTTAATTCCTTTCTCTTGAATGGATTCTCCAGATTGAAATAACCTCGTTTTATTCTGTCCTTTCCCTGCAATCATATGTGAAGTACTAAGCTCTTCCCTAGAAGATGATTGAATCACTGATTTGTGCCCAAACAATTTACTCTTTCCTTGTTGTGGAATGAAATCCTCAGAATTCTTTCTTTTATGCGCTATTAGTGCATGCTCTTTCTTAGCTTTATTATTGCGTTCATTTGCAACATGTTCTCTCTTAATCTTAAATGTGTTGACCAATTCAGCACTTGATCAGTATTGCATATCAGCATCCAGATTCTTCAATGGACTTTGAGCTTTGTTTGTATTCGAACCCTTTTTCTTTAGTATTGCTGATTGATTCATTATTCTCGGTTTGTTTTAATCTCTTTGATATCTTTCCATGTAGTAAGTAAACCTACAAAATAATAATCAGAAAAATTAAAGAAGATAACAGAGAATACTTAATAATTGTAACAATCTCATCTTTCACTTTCTAACAATAACCTGATAGACCAAATGTTCATTAGTATGCAACATAGAACTAACTTCACAACAGCGAACTAACTTCACAACAGCGAACTAACATCACAAAGAGTTCATTAGTATGCAACGGTTCAACCAAATAAAAATAGTAGTTTGATAACTGTACCAGCAATACTGCAGAGCTCACTGTTCTGCCTCTAATGTCCACTGCCTGATAATAATAGGAAACAAATAAGTATATAAATAACAACAACAATTCATATTTACATATCATAAAACAATTTGATAATTGTACCAGTAATAGTGCAGAGATTACTAACCTTAGTCATATAAGTTTGTGCCAATAAACAGTCAAATAAAACAATAGTAAGCTAGAAGTACAGGTTCCTCAGTAAAATAATAATCAGATAAGAAGCCAACATAAATTACTTAACCAAACAACAATTGGGCGCATGAAAAAAGCCAACAAAATACTTAAACATTGTAGCGATCTAATCTTCAATTCCACATATTAAATATCTTAATGTGTTTGTACCAAAAAAAATATTTAAATAATAAAAACAGTAAGTGAGCACTATATGGTCATCACAAAAATAATGAAACTCATGGTGCGTTATCTTAAAACTCTTCTTCAGACTCATCTTCAAACTCATCTTCAGACTCATCTTCATACTCATTTTCAGACTCGTCTTCAAACTCATCTTCAAACTCCTTTTCATACTCGAATTCAAGTTGTTGAGTAACAAATTCCTCCGAAGGCACATCAATAATTGTTTCTGGTACATCAGTCCTTGTTAAGAGAACTTCACCATTATCTTCTGGTATAGATGGTCCCATCAAATGGTCAGATGGCTCATTTTCATAACTTTGTGAGAGATTAGATTCAACTTGATCACTCATGTTAAACAAGTCTCTCGGAACAGTCTTCATAACATAATGTCTATCTTGATCAAATGGATCTTCCACATAGAAGCATTGGTGTACTTGAGATCCAAGAATAAAAGGCTCTTCCTGAGAGCATCTCTTGTTAAAATAGACATAAATAAGGCCATAAGTATCATTTTCAACCTCATACCAATCACACTTAAATAGAACAACCTTAAAAGGACCGTAATAGTCTAACTCAACAATATCAACTATTCTACCATAATAAGTCAAATCTGCAGCAATCAGATTTTTATCCTTTGAGCTTGCAAAGCTTGTAGTTGAGGCAACTAGTGTAACACCACTATTTTGTGTTTTACACCTTGCATCACGTTGTCTAACATGGAATCTATATCCATTGATGAGATACCCAGAATATCTTTTTGCAACAGAATTTGGTCCTCTAGACAATTGTTTTATCAAATCAAGCACATCCTCTTGCAAAGCATGAGTTTCAAACCATTGAGAGAAGTTTTGACATTGATTCTTGGCCTTGCTCCATTTAGATCTTCGTGGCTGATTATTTACCTCTTGCTCATGCTCTCTACACAACATGTAATTTTTTTGTTAAAAAAATAAATAAAATAAGTTAAAAATTAATTATACAAAAAAAAATACTATATTCAAATTAAGGTACCTAATGTATTCTTGAACCTCATCACAATTTCCCAATAAGTATGCATGTGCCTGACTTAGTGACTTGTTATCTAAAATGAATGGATCAATTTTCTTTACTCCTAAAGGAACTCCTTTGTTAGGAAACAAACTCACAGTTTCTGCATCACTTGGGTCACATTCATCATTATTTCGGTCTCTTCTGTTAAATCTGGTATGCACGCCCCCATACAGATATTTGGAGAATAAATTCATACAATCTATTCCCACTCGTGTCTCTGCTATGCAACCTTCTGGATAACGTCTGTTGCGGATGTATGATTTGAATGTACCCATTTCTCTTTCAGTGGAATACATCTATCGATTTTGAACTGGACCTCCTAATCTCACTTCATTCGCCAAATAAATAGGTAAATTAATCATTATATCAAAAAATGTAGGAGGAAAAATTCGCTCCAACTGATTTATTGTTTCTATGATCTCTACTTCTAAGCAATCCAGATCCTCCAATGTGATTACTTTTTGACACAAACGATGGAAGAAGGAACTAAGACGAATCCAAGCAATAGCCACATGATCAGGAAGAATGCTTTTAATTGGTATTGGAAGCAAGTAATATAACATGAAATGAGCATCATGGGTTTTATAACCAGAAAATTTTCTTTCATCCAATTGCACACACCTAGATATATTGGAGGCACTACCATCAGGTAGCTTGGCTGTCTTTAAAACTACACAAAAAATTGATTTCTCTCCATTTGTCATTGAGAAGCACGCTTTTGCAAACTTTGTTCTCTTACTATCTTCTGTATCTTTTGGATGAAGGTTCTTTCTAATTCCCATATCTTTCAAATCATACCGGGCTTTTGCATGATCCTTTGTTTTGCCAGAAATATCCAAAAGAGTTTTAAGTATGCTATCAACTATGTTCTTCTCTATGTGCATTACATCAAGGTTGTGGCGTAACAAGTTGTGCTGCCAATAAGGTAATTCACAAAAGATTGACCTTTTTTTCCATGAGCCATCATTTGATTTCTTTCTCTTCTTTCCAAACACATTTTCAAAATCTTGTAAGCTATTAAGCACATCAATTCCCTTTAATAAAGGTGGAGGAGGCCTAAATTCAGTTTTTCCATTGAAAGATCTTTTGTTAGATCTCCATGGATGATCCATGGGTAGAAAAACACGATGATCCATATAACACATTTTTTGACTATGTTTAAGATAGCGAGAATTAGTGCCATAGTTACAACAAGGGCAAGCAAACTTTCCTTTTGTACTCCAACTAGATAACATAGAATATGCAGGAAAGTCATTGATTGTCCACATAAGAGCTGCCCGCATTTGAAAAGTTTGATTTCTTGAAGCATCATCTGTTTCAACCCCAGAATCCCACAATAATTTTAACTCATCTATCAATGGTTGTAAGAAAATATCAATGTCATTTCCAGGTGATCGCGGCCCAGGTATAAGTAAAGAAAGTATACAATATTCAGATTTCATGCACATCCAAGGCGACAGATTATACACCATCAACATAACTGGCCATGTGCTATGTGATATACTCATGGTTCGAAATGGATTGAACCCATAACTTGCCAAGCCAAGTCTCACATTGCGAGAATCTAGTGCGAAATCTGGATGCAACCTATCAAAATCTTTCCATGCTAGACCATCAGCGGGATGCCTTAACTTTCCATCTTTAGAACGCTCCTCGTCATGCCACCTCAAAGAATCTACCGTCTTTGAGCACATAAATAACCTTTTGAGTCTAGGAATTAATGGAAAGTGTTTCAAAGTCTTTACTGAAACTCGATGTGGTTTTTTTGAAGGCTCAAACTCACTATCGACTTCAGGAGATTTAATATATCGTGAAGCTCCACAAGTATGACACAATTCATCATCCTTATGATCATTCCTGAACAACATGCAATCAGTGGGACATGCATACATTTTATCATAATCAAGGCTGACATTCTTAACCATAGAGACTTGGTTTTATTGTAAGACGAAGGAATGTTCAACTCGGGCATCGCCTCTTTTAATAACTCTAAAAGAGAAGTGAATGATTCATTGCTCCATCCGTGTAGACACTTCAACAAATATAAACGAAGTGTGAATGATAATCCAGAGAATCATGTACAACCAGGATATAATTCTTGGCTTGCCTCTTCAACTAAGTTATAGAATTTCTTGGCATCTTCATTTGGACCATAATAAACTCCTTCAGACTGTGCAACATCTCTAAATTGATCATTCAACAACCCATCAATGTAATTCATATCATCGTCAACATTCAATTTGATATCCCATTCCCCGTGATTGATCCATCTAGTATAACCTTTAACAAATCCATAGCATATTAGATGATCATACACTATATTCCTTCGAGTCCAACGAATATTACAACATTTTGCACATGGACACTGAATTTCCTCTCCTTGAGGATCTCCATAAGAGTAAGCAAAATTGCTAAATCCATCCAATCCTTGGATGAGAGATTTGAATTCCTAGAAGAAGATATTAATATTTATCTTTCAGTAACAATCATTACATCATCAACTACTTGACAAATAAGTTATCAGAATCATGTGTTATGAGATGATAAAAGTTTCTTACCTAGTCATGGTACTTATGCTATGCCAAATAAAACCTTGAATCCTCCACAAATTTTTTTGACTGTTAATTATACTTCCAAGGAAAAATAAGTAAAATTAATAGGATTGACACAATTAAGAAAGAAAGTAAACAAATGGAATTCAAATGATTAAAAGTTAAAGTTTTGTCAGTGAATTTAAATACTCATCACTAAATTCGTTTTGCACGGTTTACATAGGAAACTAATCAGTTAAACACTTTAGTGAAATGAATGCTCAAAACTTATTTCAATTTCCTTAATTTTGTAGCTCATGCTACTTTCCTTTACTTAATTTACTTCCAAGTGTTATCTAACCACATAAAATTAACAACCTTAGTCAAATAGAAGTTTTAATAAAATAAAAAAAGGTTGACAATCAAACCATCCTAAGAATAGTAAGAATCATAGAAAATTCAACATATTCAAGAAAAACAGCACATAGTCCTACAAATGGTCAATCTTT
The DNA here is from genome assembly GCA_029582245.1 of Solanum etuberosum. NCBI lineage: Eukaryota > Viridiplantae > Streptophyta > Magnoliopsida > Solanales > Solanaceae > Solanum > Solanum etuberosum. The sequence continues at coordinate 32,242 of JAJONR010002960.1, forward strand.
AGCTGACTTTCACCGTCTCTCTAACTGTAAGGAATTTAAATGAACTAATCAAGATTAAGAAATTCTATCCAGAAGGAGGTTCAAGTTGTAAACAACATTTTAAAGAAGTTCAAACACTTTATTTAGAAGACCAAAAGTACAATATAGGGTGAAAATCTTTTAGAGATTTTTAAAACTAAGTCCAAGATTTTAAAATTTCATTCTTGTGCACACCCAATCAGAGAAGTATCAAACATCTACTACCATGTTTAAACATTCAAGCAAAAATTACAATGATCCTATAATAGATAGTCGATCACATCATAAAGCTTAAAGCTTCATAGAGTTTATTCATTCTAAGTTATTCCTGACCTGAAGCAAGATTAGCTATAATCTGGGATCCTAAAGGGTGAAATATTACATATAGAAGGACTATGAATAAGAACAAGTTGTAAAATTTTTCAAGACTCTAGAAGTGGTGAAGGCTTAACAGAGTCTTGTGATAAGGTTTACTGAAAACCTGATTTTAAAAAGATTTCATTGATTTTACCTCAACTGTTATGTAGCCTTCCAAGTTCTAAAATTAGGAAGACAAACTGTTAACACGATCTAAAGTAGGCAAGTTGAATCAGGTTTTAAGGCTAAAGTTGAAATCAGATCTAAAGCAGGCAAGTTGAATCAGATCTAAAGCAGAAAAGTTGGAACAACATCATTTAACTTTCATATGTAGAACATAAAAGGCTAAAGTTAATCAAGATAACATTTTTGCTTAAACTCTTTTACTTACTGCCAACTTTTTCGTTCAAACAACACCATTTAACTTTCAAAGAAAATCAACACAAGAAAGAATAAGGATTCAAAACTATCCCGATTAAAGATAACCAAGTGAGTTATCTTGTTTACCCAATTTTAATCACATCTAATCCTTCATAACAAAGACATGGTTCATTTTGAATCACTTCTCTCAAGAGGACATTTGATGCTACATACACTAGTTAGAATTCATCTAAATTCAAAGGCAAAGATATAGACTATACTTGACTGGCTGACCCCATTACATCTAAATGAAGCTCTGATTTGAAATAATCCATTAGTCCACAACTGTGTTGTCTCATAAAGAAGCTTTAAACAGTCATCCAAATTAACAAACAATAGTAATAGCATAAACTACATTCAGATGCAAAAAATGTAGACAAGCTTGAGGTAAGCCTACTATCTTAGTAACTTAGTCTTGACTGTTATGGTCTCCTTGTTTCTTACAGATTGAATCCCTTCTAGTCAAAAATATTAGCTTCCTTTTCACCGTATAGGGGTTTGACTCAAGAAGAGAATATGCAAGAGATGGGAGTCCAAATTGGACTCAACGGGAGAGTGTGCATGCGTAAGAAAAAGAAAATAAGATAAGAACCTAATCAAGAATAAAATCAAGTCAAACTAATAACCTAATTATCGTCATGTAAAGAGTCCAAATCATAGTAAATAATATTTTTAAAGTAACAAAACTATGACGGTTTAAAGCCAGTAAAGAAAACTCAACAATAGCGACCCTAACAACATGATACCACCAAGAACTTCGGCAGATAACAAGTTCAAAAATGATAACAACAAACTTTCAAGGATTTGAGCAAATAAACTCACACGCACAGTAGAATGCTTAGACATTCATTTACTGATATGCAATTTAAAACAAGCTATCCAAACTTTACTAACAAATAGAGGATATGGCTAACTTAATCACTGCACCGTAAAATCTAAATAAAATGGAAAGCATGACTAGATAAACAATTCCAGAAACTAATAAAGTTGAAGTAACAAAAACATAATACTTGTAAGATTTACATGAAACCTACACTATCATGGATGATTTCAGCCTTAATCATCTTATAAGCCTAATAAAAAAAAAAATCTCAAGTGAAGAATCAGCCCTAATCAGCCCATTTATACTTATTTAGTGACTAATGCTCACGGCAAAGAATCAATTGATGTGGGTAATACAACTACGAGCTAGACTCCAAAAATAAACAAAAAATGTATCAACAACACAGGAATATCAAAATCCTAAAGCTAAAATTTAGACTTTCAAAGATAGAATTTCTTACTTGATAAACCCTATTCCAACAAAATCCTTTCAATGTGATGAAGCTTTAAGACACCATGTTCACAAGTGAAGCATTTTGTTCAATTTTCAATAAGAAATCTTTTAGTGAGGCGTGTTCATCTGTGAGGCGTAACCTATGACGAAACAACTCTTCAGCGAGAACGTGTGCCATGACAGAAATCTATGACGGAACAACTCTTCAACAAGAAATCTGTGAGGGATCTTCAAATTTCAACAAGAAATCTGTGAGGCATGTTCTTCAGACTTGGAGAGAAAAGGCGTGTTCTTCAAACTTGGAGAGAAAAGGTGTGTTCGTCAGCTATGAAGAAATTTTTTCTTATTTGGGGGAAAAGAAAGTTTTAATGTTTTATGAAATAAAAATTCTCCCAATAAAAAATGGAGGGAGAGTTAAAAATGTTTGAGGGAATATAATATTTTAGTGAAAACTTTAAGGCCACATTTGTAATGTGTTGCTTTTACAATTATAAAAATAGGACACTTTAAAAGTGTGGCCATATATGTAAATAGTTGTTGCCAATTATATCATACTGTAACAACGCTTATAAAGTGTAGCTTATACCATTAAAGAGTACACTTTACAAGTGTTGCCAATATTATCGAAGCTAAAAGTTAAAAACTTGGGCGACGTTTTAAAAGCATCACCAAAACTATTTTAGGCAACACTTTACAAGCGTTGTCCAGATTTAGTGTGGCCGTAGGCCTAAAATGTTGTAGTGGGAAAAACTTTGATCAACTTTGGGAATTTCGTAGAATGAGTTCAATTGGGGAATTTGGGGGTAAAAACATTTATATAGGGTCTCTAGTAGAAGGTAAAGCGACATAGTATTGGGTTAGAATAATTAGGAAAAGACCCAAAAGCCCCTTATTAAAATAATTTCAGACCTTACCAACAATCATACCTACGGTCTGTAGGTCTCACAACGGACCGTCCTGGTCGATCATTGGTGGGTTCAAAGACCACTAATTTTGAACCCCTAATGACGGGACCCATTTACACTCCGTGGTCCACCTACGGGCCGTACACCTCAGTCGTGGGTCTCAAGTTTTGATCTAGAAATTTCTCTAGTCTGGGGCTCACCTACGAGACCTACCTATGACTCATGCATTGGATGACGAACCGTCATGGTGAACCGTATGAAAATACTGAAACTTTTACATTTTTGGAAAACATGGGCTGGCCAACCACGGGCCTACCTACGGACTGTGTCTCAGACCACAAACCATCGGTAGCTCCGTTGGTACTGACTCTAGATTCCTGGAAACCTATAATTTTTCATCTTTTCAAATCCAAGATGTTACAATGGGGGAGATGGTTGCTATTTTATATTATTTGTGATTGTGAGTGTGTTGTTTGGATGTTGGTTATGTCATGCATTTCATTGGTTCCTCATGCTCATGTGACTTGTAGTACGATCTAGTGCATGCATTGGTTCTTAGAATACTTTTGAGAAAGCAGGGTTTGGCCCAATTACTTTTAAAAACTAATCTTTTATGGGGGTCGTACTACCTTTACTAATTTAGGAATGGACTTGAGATTTAGATGCATCTAGGATGTGCTCACTTTTACATATTCAGAGGCATGTGGGATGCACTCACTTTACCGACTTCAAGACATCTGGACTGGTCGAGGAGTTTCTAATCCTTTAGTTATTGTTGTGCTTATGTTGATTACATCCACTCACGCGGGAAATCCTGGATCGGGACCACGTAGGTATATATGGACACTCCCGAGTCCCCTATGGATTCCTCTGTCCATGTGACCCATTTAACAACAAGAGGGAGGTGCGCATGGGTCTTACCTCGCTCTCATGGATTGAGGAGTAGGTGTATATATCTTGGCACTATTGGTACTACTGATTTTTGTTGCATAACTCACATTCATCATGCATTGCATATAACGAGCATAATTGATTGTTGTTTGTACTTGTTGGTCATATGGAGGTCGTACAAATTTAGTTTGTTGTTGTGTACTTTCTAGGTGCATAGGGGCTCAGGAGGTTATTGTTTGACTAATTACTGACTTGTGGAAGTATGCAGGGTGGTCCTTTGTTTGAAGGTAGGTTCTTCCCTTGTTCCCTTCTATTTGATTCGTTTTGTGCAGGAGTTGGCTTGGTTCATCTTTTGTGGTTTTGATGTGTATTTGTCATTTGTTCCTATTAGTGTACTTTTGTCTAGTTTTTCCCCCTTAGTAGAGCTTTTTCGTGTTTAGGTTAATGGGCTAGCACATAGAGGTTTGTCCCTTAGTTCCTGTATATGTTTCCCTTACTCTATGTTCCTTACTTCAGTTGCCTCTTTTATGATATTTTTGTTGTTCCCTTAGTTGTCTGTGATATATATTCTCCTTTCTTACCTGTTGTTTATGCTTTCTTTATATTTGGAGCTCACTCGGCCTATGCCTACTGAGTGCCACTTGTTGGTACTCATACTACACTTCTGCACCTTGTAGATCATAGTACGAGTTCTCACCGCTGATTTGGTACCGTGCAGAGCAGCTATTGGATTCGTAGATTTAGGTGAGCTCCTAGCGTTTGGAGTTGCCTCACTCTCCCTCCGTTTTGTACTAGGACTAGTCTTTACTTTGGTTCCAGAAATAGTTCTATATTATTGTATTTCTATTGTACTCTTGTTTTGAATAGTTGCTCAAATACCAGCTGATAGCAGATCCTCAGTTGGTTTTTGTATTGTTTTAATTCTCTCGTTTCCTTTTTCTTCTTATTATTATTATTTTTCTTCCACAATTCTTTTCTTCTGTGCATTAGCCCGATGCTTTTAGTTCCAGGTTATGGTTCAGACGTACCTATTGGTGGGACGTAGTAGGTGCCATCATAACTTAAATTTTTGGGTCGTGACGGGTACCTTCAAATGATGAAAAGTAAAGAGAGATCTACAAGGCATGTCATATTAGAATCGATAACAAATAACTGTGGACGATTTCTTTAATATAATATAGTGCTTAAAATTATAAACGGTAACGAGGATCTTAATATAAAATCAGTCATGGGGTTGACGGATAAATGATTGGCCAAAGAATACACAATTATATTCAAGTATATTTTATTTCACTTGGAAAAGTGATGATATGGACTTATAGTCCATATATCAAGATATAATGTCAACAAGGTACAAATGAATTATTGTGAGACAATTAAAACCGTAAAAAAATAAAATTAACTTTGGCTTGTGCCTTGGGGCCTAAAGATTTTTCGCAAAAGTCCTGACATTATTTTATGGAGATGTATTCTCCTAAGGTGGAAGCAATGAGGTTTCTCTCAGTCTGACAATATATGAACAATTGAATATGCATGATGAATGATTATATTGTCTAGCTTGAAAGTAAATATTATATGAAAATCCCTGAAAGATTTAAAAGGTTTTAAAGAGATTCCATTGAATAGTACACCAATGGTTTTGAGATCGCTTAACATAAAGATCAATTTTGATCTCAATAAAATGGTTAGAAAGTACCATGTCATAGGGAAATTGGTGCAGCAAATATATATCTTGTTATAATCATTCATAATATAATAATTTTATTTATGTGCACACAAATATAACATCACTCTTAGGGATAGAAATATTGAAGTGAATAACTTACTGATTTATAAATTTGCTTATTCTAACTAATCATGTCAAGATTTATTGATTAAAAATTACAGGAAATTATGAAGTTTGATCTCAAGAAAGTTATCAATTATCATTTGTAAATACTTTCATATCAAATCATTCCACAAGACAGTCAATTTTATTGAAAGTGTCTCTTTAAGTGCTTGGTTGTTGCTGCTAACAAATTCAATGAATAATTTGTCTACGCCGACAAGATCACGAATTGAGTGATTGTCAAAAATATATATGGTTCATATCAATAAACATATCCAGGAAATATGTGATCTTCTTTTGAAAAGAGATATTTCAAAAACATTATATGAAGACAATGTTGCATGTGCTCAACTAAGAGGAGGACACATCAAAAGAAAACTAAGCAAAATATATTTCATCAAAATTCTTCTTGTTATTCATGATCTTCAAAAGAAGGATATAACATATGTTCAACACTTCGTATTCACTAATGTATTTTCAACTTCAACCTTTAAGAAGCCGAGATATAAGATTGGAATGCGTTATCTTCGGATTGTTAAGTGATGACTTAATCAGGGGGAGTATGATATGCGTTACACTTTTTTTCCTTAACCAAGGTTTTCCCCTGCTGGATTTTCTGGATAAGCTCTTTAATGAGGCAACTCTTAATGCTTATCATAAGATATGTGTACTCTTTTTCCTACCCTAAGATTTTTTCCATTGAGTTTTTCTTAGTAAGGTTTTTATGAGACACATTATCTATTAATTATATATAGACATCGAAGGGGGAGTGTTGTAAAATAGATGACCACATAATTATATTTTGTGGTAACATATATGTACACAAAATACACTGTGTGTAAGATATATATACACACATTATACAAAGTGTTGTAAATTAGGTATCCATATAATATACTTGGTCCTCAAGTATATACATGGAAAATAGTTATCCATCTAATATTCTTGATACCCAAATATATATATGTATATATACCCCTCTCTTCTTGTAACAAAGAAAGAAGCCAGAGAAGAGTAAGTGAAAAGAAAAATATTCGATAATAGAAAAAAGATACTCCTACTTTGTGTCTCTCTGTTTCTCTCCTTTTCTTCTTGTCATTTTATTTTACTACACATGTTTTATTTTATAACAATTTTAATATGATTATTTAAATAAATATTTCAACATTTAGGTAATTAAAAAATTATCATTTAATATTTAATTAGATATTATATTATATTTTAATTTAATGTAGGGGTACAATGGTAATCCAACTTTGAACTTAAAAGCTTCAAACTTTGAATAATACTAGTTTTGAGACACGTGTGTTGCACGTTAATATCAAACCATGTAGTACACTATTTTAAAAAATAGTGTCAATATTATTAAATCAAAACTTTAAGCAAACAATTATAAATGTAATAATAAATTAAAGTATAAGTTCCTATGAATAGTGGATGTAAATTTTCTTATGGTTACTAGTGAAATTGTCAAATCAATATCTGTAAACACCTCCATCTATCTATCTATCTATCTATCTATCTATCTATCTATCTCTCTCTCTCTCTCTCTCTCTCTCTCTCTCTCTCTCTCTCTATCTATCTATCTATCTATCTATCTACCTTAAAAGTATGAACTATCTATCTTAAAGGTTAACTTATCTTAATATCCCTCAATTTAAAACACCAAATTTAGTTTATATTCTATATTTTATACTATATTCTATTTATTTATTTATATAATATTATATTATATTAAAAGTAGACACGTTTTCACATTGAAGGGTCGTGATTTTTTCAAAGAGTTATGCTTTTTTCAATGAGTTATGACATTTCGAAGGTTTATGACTTTTCTAAAGGGATGTGAATTTTCTAAAGGGTTGTGACTTTTCCAAAGAGTTATGATTTTTCCATTGTGTTATGACCTTTTCGAAGGGTTGTGACTTTTCTAAAGGGTTGTGACTTTTCTTGATAAGGATATTCGAAGTCTCCAACTTATTCATTATACAAATTAAAGAGAATAATTTTATGTAAAAGGAATGTGTTCTTTTGGTAGAGCTTTGGGATCTTCAACTAATCCAACGTTTTTTGAGTTGTATGAAGTTGTTGGACTGTTGTATCCTGGAAGGGAAAAATTAACAGTTACAATGTTAGATTGGTGAAGATCATACCGCAGTGAGCTTGAATCTCTTTGAAGAAATCAAGATATTTGCATCTCAACCTAAATTTTTCCATATTAATTTTTGTTCATTTTATTTTCAACTATAATTTGTGGTATATTCACCAACAATAACTTTCCTACATCATATAATATGTTGTAACACTCTTTTAAGAAAAGACATCAATATTAAGGAACATGCCAAAAAAAAAAGCCAGCTCGATTTGTGATTGGGATTAGATGGAGAAGTATTTAAAAATTCTGAAGGCAAATTGAAGGAGCAAGAAACAACGTGTCTATAGCTCAAAAAGTTAGAAAAGGAATGAACTCGTAACAATTGAAAACAAAACTTTAACAGTGCACATGCTATTTAACAGTTGCTTTAGATTAGGACTTCATTTCATTTAGATTTACTCATGTAATATAGGACTACTCAAGTATTTTATCTTTTCCTATTTTGTAGGAATTATCTTAGCGTAATATATTCACTTTCTTTGTATATAAACAGTATTGTCGACTCATTAATTCAAATAATTTTTTGTCTACTTCTCTACAAATTGTATGATATATGAACCAAACTACTCTAACAAGTCCAAGATCCAATTTTTTTCTACGCCAAAATGGCCAATAGTACCCCCGTCTTTAAGGTACCAAAGTGTCCCCTCCGGAAACAGTCACCTCCAATTGAGTGCACTGCCAACCCTGGGTACAATGATTGGTTTCGTCAGGATAAGCTGATCCAAAATGCTCTCATAGCCTCGGTTGATGTAACGATCACATCAACAGATGCTTTTGTGATCAACTCCAAAGCTGTATGGGATAAACTTCATACTTCCTTTGCAAACAAATCACAAACTCGCATCTTCAGTCTTCATCATCATCTTCATCGAGTCAGAAAAGACAACAAATCGGTATTTGAATATATACGGGAAATTCACTCTTTATCTCCGATGAACTTTCCACAGCAGGTTCCCCCGTCGATGACCAGGAACTCGTGGTGATGATATTGAGTGGACTCGGGCCAGAGTTCCGTGAAATCGCAGCAATCCATAAGAGCACGAGACACTCCAATCAGCTATGCAGTGCTTTTTGATAAGCTTTTTGATCATGAAATGTTCCTCAAACATATGGAACTCAAGAAGACTACCACCCAGATCACAACAAATGTTGCTCAACGATCGAAAAATCCTCCATCACCCTCCGCCCAACAATCAACGCCTACCCAACAACAATAATTGGTGTCCCCCAAACAGGCAGCAACATCAAAGCAACACTTCCCAGTACTTGATGGATCATTCATAGTAGCGCAACTTCCCACAGCAACCCTTCGGAGTTTGATGTCAACTTTTTGAAAAATTTGGGCATACGGAAAATGTTTGCCTCTCTAAGTTCCATAACCACTTTGAAGCAAAAACAATTTTGTTTGTTTCACAAACAACACCGAATAAGCCCTGGATTGTCGATTCGGGTGCATATCACAATATTACCTCTGACACCAACAACCTCCACAATATATAAGGCTTCGAAGGGGTCAAGGAAGTTACAATGGGTAATGTTAGTGTGATTCAATCACTCAAATCGGTAATACTAATTTAAATGCATCACATACTACCTTTTTAATCTGTAATATTTTGTGTGCTCCCACCATCAAACGCAAGATTATTTCTATGAATCAATTTTTCGAATACAATCTAACCTCAACGGATTTTTTTTCCTTTTAAATTTCATGTGAAGGATCTAACTACGGGAACACATCTTCTATGCCGCCTGAATAAAACAGGACTAAATGACAATCGTTATCTTAACCACACATCAACGTAGCCTTTGCTAGACCTTCCTTAAATATCTGGCATTGAAGATTAGGTCACCCCCATTCTCAGTTTTATTTTCCATCTTAACTAAGTCTCGTGTTTCATTTTCTTCAAAAGATCAGTTTACTTACTGTAGTTGTTGTTGCTGCAACAAAGCACACAAATTTCCATTTTATTCAAACACTTCTTCTAGAAAGTCTCCATTAGAAACACTTCATAATGATTTATGAGCCCCTATCCGATTCTCTCCATTGATAAAAAGAAATTTGATTGTTTATTTGTATATTAGTACACCTAATATATTTGGTTGTACACAATGAAAAACAAACAGGAAGTTCAAATGCTATTTCAACGCTGACATCCTTTGCTTGAAAAATATTTTGGCCACAAAATACTCACCAGTTATACTGATGGTGGCGGAGAATATCAAAGTTTCCAACCATACCTTAATTCCAATGGCATACAACACCTTATCTCACCCACTCATAATCCTCAAGGGGTGACCCTGGCTGAAAGATATCATGAACACTGTATTAAGACAACCAAAACGCTGCTTCATCAAGCAAGTTTACCTGAAACATTTGCCTGCCTTCATGCTGCCTTTCTGATAAATCGCCTGCCCACCTCCACTCTTGATAACAAATCTCCCTTTGAAACTCCTTTTAATTAACCGCCAACTTATGATTCTCTTCGCACGTTTGGTTGTCTATGCTACCCATGGCTGCGACCATATGCCCAAAACAAATTAGAGTTGTATTCCAAACCTTGCGTCTATCTTGGTTTTTTTGTTACTCATCATTGCCATCAGTGTTTGTAACCCACAAGCTCCAAACTTTTTCTCTTACGGGATGTAAAAAATTTAGAATATGTTTTCCCATTAGCTACTTTTTGCTCTTTCTTGAAACAAAATTTTTCATATTTAACTTGGGAAGAGTCTTTAAATCTTAATACTCCATCTATGGACCATAATTAAAACTATAATCATCCAGATTTCATGATGCTACCCCCCACTATCCGTTGATGCGAGATACACACAAAAATATATGCTTACTTCATGTCGCACCGGGGAATAGCCCATAGATGGATTAGTTAACCTCTCACAAACCAGGTAATCCTCTGCAAACTACCTTATCTCCTATATGCACAGACAATCCCATGTTATTTATACCCTACCATCCCACTTTATATTTCAAAACCACCCCAGCCCTCTCTACTCATCCTCTCTCCCTACTTCGCTGACCACCAATTGGTCATGTCTATCGACATCGCCCCAACTCATCACCTAATATACCAGCACCATCTCTCCATACTAATAAAGGTGCGACTTGTAGAACTCTTAGTTTCACTTTACCCACTGAACACATAGTTCAAGTTCCATAAATAGACCAAAACTGTGTAGTGAAAAGCTCACAAACAAACATCATCAAGTGATACAAAGTTGTTGACTATACTGCCCAAATAACCCGGCCTTTCCCTCTTATACCGGTAACCCAAAAACAAGCACACAAAGTTTCATATTGGAAAGATGCTATGCAGGTTGAGTTTTTTGCGTTGATGAGGAACCAGACTGGGGAGTTAGTTTCACATAACCACAGCTGAAATGTTGTTCCCTATAGAGGGTGTGTAACACCCCAGAATTTTTTTGAGCTAAGACTTAAACCATCCTTCATAGTGAGTGAGTTTTTACGGAGGAATTTAAATTTTCTTAAGTGTTAAGGTCACTAGATGTAGCACCTTGAGTTCCAAAAAGAACTAAAGAGAAATTCATTCAAGTCATTCCTAGGTTCTTCTAAATTTGGGGTCAACTTCAAATGACCATAAATTTTATCACAGGATGAGTTAAGAGACCCATAAGATATCAAATGAAAGATCTCTGAGTCCTCTTTCCAACGCCACCGAGTTTACTAATTTTTGAGCTTGTATGAGGGAGATATGCCAGTTTGAAGTCAGGCTGTCTATTTAAGGAAAGTTACCTGAATTTAAGAGGGGTATTTTGGTCTTTTCCTTTCCCTATCAGATTTAATTCATTTTTAGTAATTAAATAGGGGTCTAAACTGATTTGGTTCAGTTTACACAATCATAATTCACGCTAGGGTTTTAGAAAAGAGTTCAAGAAGAGAAAAGAGGAGAAAAGTCAAGGTTTCGTCAAGTTCTTGAGGTTTCGTTGCGGATTGCGCCAAGGGTTTGATCCCTAAGAGGTATGTAAGCTTCCATACTATTGGGTTCGTTCACCCACGTGACAATCATGATTTATTCAACGTAATTTCATTCTTGAAATTTAAGGATTTAAGTTCTTGATAAGTGTTCTTGAAGTTTAATTCTAAATCTTGTTTTGTTGGGATTTCGATGAGTTCTTGAGATAATCGTATAGATTTTAAGAATTGTTCTTTTAGTAGATTCTTGTGTACTTTGGTTGGGTATTCAAATCTAAGTGATTGGGGAAGAAACCATTCGATTCTAGGTGAGTTAGGGTCAGAAAATGAGAAAGAAAAGTCGTCGGGGTTTTCTTGGTTGGGGCCTGGCGCCCTACGCCAGCCAGTGCACCCAAACCACACCTCTGTAGGTAGAGGGATGGCGCCCAGTGCCACTCAGTGCGCCAGGGTCGCCTATCCCCACCCGTTCTCTGTCGTTTTGTCCGTCTGAGTTCTTTCGAAGGGTACCTTTACTCCTCTTTGATTCTAAACACTCTAAACTACTTCTAAACACCTAGAAATCATGCATAACATGAATCATAACCTTGAATTCATAATTCAAATTCAAGGTAGGGTTAAGAGTCAAGTCTTGAGAGTTCTTTCGAACATTTTGAGAAAGTCCCTTTGAGTCTTTTTGAGGAGTCTTCTGCAACTTCTAATAACTTGTGTCAAGACTCGAGCAAGTGAGTATGAGAATGAGGAGAATGTATTCATGAGCCTACATTATCATCACGAGATCCTTCATATCATGAACCATAACTCTTGAAGTCATAATTCAAAATTCAAGAGAGAGTTAAGAGTAGAGTCCAAGAAAGTCTTTGAATTCAATTGTGAATCCTTTGAGATCGACTATCGATTTGAGCTAAGTTTTGAGGAAGTAAGAATGAGAATGAGAAGAGTCATATACATGTGTCCCATATTGTTATGTAGTCCTCGAGTCGAGTCGTTCATGCCCATAAATTCCGCATGAACTTCATAAACTGAGCATCTTTGAGAGGAGTAGTATCGTCAAGTTCTAAGTCTTGAGTATCGAGTTCCTAACCCTTTTGAGATTATATTCCTAATCATGGGACTATTACATGTTACCCATAAAGTTCTTGAGTTGAGTAGTTCATGCCCATAATTCCGCATAAACCCTATAAGTCGAGCAGTCTGGAGGTGAGAAGTATCTTTGAGTCCTTGAGTTGAGTAGTTCATGCCCATAATTCTGCATGAACCCTCTGAGTCGAGCATTCTTTAAACGAGTATTAACATTGAAGTTGTTGAGTTCTGAGTTGTTGAGTCTCGAGTATTGAGTTCTATGTATGGTTATTGAAAACCTTGAATTGAGTCTTTCACGTCCATAATTCGGCATGAACCTTATTTTGAGAAGTCTTTTTACAAATTTTTCTAAACTTGTTTTAAGACTTGAGCACTTGAGTTGAGAAAGAGTAGAGTTGAGTTCATTTTCTTTAAAATGTTATATAGGAACTAAGTATTCCCGAAGAGTGAATATTTTTCACATTTAAGATGAGAGGAAACACCAATTTCCAAATGAGTTTTCATGAGTAGTTCTGAGTACCATCTCTTTTAAGAGAAAGATTTTGAGTAATAATCTCAAACCACAGAAAGAGTTATGTTTTTAAACATATGAGCTGAATATATTTTGGGAATATTATTGAGCACCGATATGAAGACGAGTTTAGATAACTCAAGTCTTCATAAACCATGTAGCCAATGTGGGTAGAAAGGGTCATACTTTTTAGATGATTCCTTAATGCTTTTAGCATAGACTAGTGGATCCACTTAGTTGAGAGGTTCTATACCCCGAAAAAGTATAGGATAATTCTGGCAGCGTGGGCGAGACGTTGTATCATCACATAGCTCATAGTGATGGTTGTCGGTTAGAGAATCTCCCACAGAGTTATATTATATTTTTATATACAAATTGAGTTGTTATTTTATTCTTCAATACATTGAGTTGTTATCTACTATTTTAAAAGCTTTCCATATATTGCATCTTTTATTGTTGCTTTATCTTGAGTTGAGTATCCAGAGTTGAGTATCTTGTTGTTGAGTTGAGCCCTATTTCATCAGAGTTGAGTCTCTTATTATTGAGTTGAACTATGTTTCATTGAGTTGAGTTGAGTTTAGTTGAGTGAGTTGAGAAGATGTAAGTATGTTTCCTTTTTATCAAGTTCAAGCTTATGTTATGCTTTAGAATTCCCCTTACATGCTCGTACATTCCACATACTGAGCCATTTGGCTTGAATCATTTCATGATGCAGATACAGGTATTCAGGATCATCAACATGCGTTTCGTTGATACCACTTGCAGTTCCAGTTAGCTATGGTGAGCCTCCTTGCTTCCGGAGGATTTCATTTACTTTTCAGTTGCGTCAGGATGTCGTGGGTCTTGTTCCGACTTCCATCTTTGTCATTTAAAGGCTTCATAGATAGACAATAGAGTTTGAGAAGTTTGTTTCATTTATTTTGTTAAATGTTTTAAAGACTTGAGTTGCCTATTTCTGGCGAGTTGAATATATTATTTTATTCAGAGTAAATCTTTTGAGTTAAAGATTTTGTAATTGAGTTCAATGAATTTTATGCAGTTTTAAGCTTTGTATGCTTGAGTTAGTCTTCTGCTTGTAGTCAGCCAGGATGAGGGTTCGCTTGGGGACCAGAAATAGCTCTCGAGTGTCGGCCACGTCCAGGGTGTAGGCTCGGATCGTGACAGGGTGGTACAAATCAAAACAAAGCTCGATGGATCTATTGACATTTGTAAAGCACGTTTATTTGCCAAGGGGTTCACTGAAAGGCCTGGGGTTTATTTTCATAAGACATAAATTCCCGTGGTTAAACCCACCATAATTCATATTGTCTGTCACGACCCGAGCCTACACCATGGATGTGGCCGGCACTCGAGAACCATTGCTGGTCCCCAAGCGAACCCTCATCCTGGCTGACTACAAGCGGAAGACTAACTCAAGCATACAAAAGCTTAAAAACTGAATAAAAATAATATATTGAACTCGCCATAAAATAGGCAACTTAAGTCTTTAAAACATTT
>JAJONR010002961.1:0-57922 GCA_029582245.1 Solanum etuberosum
ATGCATGAAGCTGGCCATTGGAGATGGAGATTTTGAGAGCCTTAAGGAAGATCACATTTGCATATAGGCATCTACATTTTGTATAAACCTTGGGACTTTTACATGATCTATCTGTTGTACATGTAAATGAAATTTTGAAGGCTAATTTGATCATGTCACCATGGGTTGTAATCTAAGTCTTGCTATATGTTTTATTCTTTTTGCGGTGTGTAAACCCAAGTCTTGTAATATACTAAATTTACTATTTATTTTGAATGTTTGTGTAAAGCATGAACCAGCAAATTTTGGTACTCGAAAGTTGGTAATATTCTTTTTATATCATATTTAAGTTTGAGGATAATATATGCATGAAAATCTCGTAAGTTATTTGCTTAGATAATTTGGAAGGGTGGCTACAAGTGTTGGTATCAGAGCCTAGGTTTGTGGTTCTAGGACTTTTGCTATGAACTACTTGTATACTTGTTCGCTTTCGAAAAAGGTTCTATTTAGATTATTTGTTCACTTACATGGTTTATAATATTTTTATCGCATGTAGAGTGCATATGCATCAAGTACATCTCTCTAATACAATGTGATCTTCCTTTTTGAAGGAATTAAGTTATGGCCTATTCTTTTGACAGATCTATGGAAGCTGCTCGTGAAGGTTCGGGTACCTCTGTTTCCCAACCTCATGCACCGGAAGGGGTTGGAGAACATTTTCCGAATCAATATGTTCCCCCACACTAGAGAGTCTGGAGTAGGAAACCATCGGGGTGTAAGAGTTGGTTCACATCCTCATATGAGTCGTGGTACTCAAGTCATGAATCCTCATTTTCAACAAATGGCTGAATTCTTCCACCACATGGCTGAATCGATGCATGATCCCAACGGGATTAACTTTGAGAAAATGGGGAAAATGGGTGGAGTGGAGTTTGAAGGCACTGTTGATCCCATTGATGCTTAACAATGGTTGGAGCGCATGGAGAGGGTGTTTGAGCAGTTGGAGTGTTCAGATGTTGCCAAATTGAAGTATGCTATTTCACTTTTGCAAAAGGATGCTTATGATTAGTGGGTAAGTGTTCCGAATGCCAAGGTAAAACCTCCAATTCTTACTTGGGATGATTTTCTTAAGGAATTTCGTATGAAGTATGTCCCACCAGCTTATTGTGATGCAAAGAAGAAGGAGTTTTTGAATTTAAGGCTACGAGGCATGTCTATTGCTGAGTACTCTCGTTATGCTGGAGGTATTATTAAAGAGGAAAAAGACAAGTGCAGGAATTCGAAGACGGTTTAAATGATTCCATTAGAAAGAATGTGGCGATCCTGCAACATGAGAACTTTTGTAAGTTAGTGTCTGCTGCTTTTACTAGGGAACGACTTGATAAAGAAGAAGCTAGTGGAAATGAAAATAAATTCCGAAAGCCTAGACCAGATTTTGGAAGTCCATCATAAAGGGGAAGGTTTGATTATTCTAAGGCTGGTAGTGATAACAGGCCACCTCAACAAAAGCAAATCAGATCAGATTTTTCTACAACTAGCACTCCAAATTATGGCCAAGGCAAGCCTCGCGTTCCCACTTGTCCACAATGTGGAAAGAATCATTATGGTACTTGCAGGAGAGCTTCTGGTGCATGTTTCAATTGTGGGAGCTTTGATCATAAAGTGAAGGACTGTCCTAATCCTAATAATGCTCCTTCCTTGAAAACTGAGGGCTCAGTTCATAAGCCTTCTATTAATCCTCCTCAAACTAATAGAGGTGCAAGACCTAAAACACCCAAGCAGCAGGTGCAAGTGGAGCTAATAAAGCTAGTGGACCAAGGGCTACTGCACACGCTTACGCTATGAGGCATAGGGATGATCCAGATGGACAAGACGTGGTTGTCGGTAAATTTCACTTATTTGGCTTATGTGTGTTTACATTGTTTGATCCTGGTTCTACACATTCCTATATTTGTTCATCACTTGTTCTTCCTGAAAACGTGAAATCTGTGAGACTTAATTATGATGTGCTAGTTGAAAGTCCTTTGGGTTATCAAGTTGTGTGTAATCGAGTTTACCAAGATTGTCCCTTCGTGATTCAAAACCTAGTATTCCCTGCTGATTTGATTGAAATTCCCTTCAAGGATTTTGATGTTATTATCGGGATGGATTGGCTTTATAAATATCATGCAGTGATAGATTGTAGGTCAAAGCATGTGACTTTTAAAGATCCTACATTTTCACACATCATTGTACAAGGTGAAAGATCATTGACATCTAGTATTATTTCTGCGGCCTTGGCAAGAAAGTTGATGCGCCAAGGTTGTGGGGCATACCTTGCTCACATAGTTGATACATAGTTGGAGAGTCCTTGTATCAAGGACATACCTTCTGTATGTGTTTTCCCAGAAGTCTTCCCAAAAAATATTCCTGGGGTGCCCCCGGAAAGAGAGGTTGAATTTCCAATCGAGCCTATTCCTGGATCTACCCCTATTTTTATCACTCCTTATAGAATGGCTCCAACAAAATTAAGAGAATTGAAATCTCAATTGCAAGAACTTCTTGAGAAAGGTTTTACTTAACCTACTGGTTCTCCTTGGGGAGCCCCTGTTTTATTCGTAAAGAAGAAAGATGGCACTCTTAGGCTTTGTATTGACTATAGACAATTGAACAGAATAACAATCAAGAATAAATATCCACTACCAAGGATCGATGATTTGTTTGACCAACTGAAGGGTGCTAAAGTATTCTCAAAGATTGATTTAAGGTCTGGATATCACCAACTACGTATGGTCATTATGAATTTTTGGATATGCCATTCGGATTGACAAATCCTCATGCGGTATTCATGGATCTAATGAATTGAGTATTCAAGCCTTATCTTGATCAGTTTGTGGTGGTCTGTAGTGATGATATTTTAATATTTTTCAGAAGTAGTGAAGACCATGATAAACATCTTCGGATTGTTTTGAAAATTTTGAAGGAGAAAGAACTTTATGCTAAACTTTCCAAGTGTGAATTTTGGCTTAATGAAGTGGCTTTTCTGGGACATGTTGTATCAACCGAAGGCGTGAAGGTGGATCCTAGTAAGATACAAGCAGTTGTTGAATGGAGACCTCCCAAAAGTCTAACTGAGGTAAGAAGTTTCTTGGGCTTAGCAGGATACTACATAAGATTTGCGAAAGGCTTTTCCATTATCGTCTCCCCGTTGACAAAGCTCTTGCAGAAGGAAGTAAAGTTTATTTAGGATGACAAATGCCATCCTTGTTGACTCAAGCGCCTATACTTACTCTACCAATTGAAGGGAAAGAGTATGTAGTATACAGTGATGCTTCTCACAATGGTCTAGGATGAGTTTTGATGCAAGAAGGGAAGGTTATTTCTTATGCCTCTCAAAAATTAAAACCGCATGAATTGAATTATCCTACTCATGATTTTGAACTTGCTGCTATAGTGTTTGCTTTAAAAATATGGCGACATCATTTGTATGGAGAGAATTGTCATATATTCACTGATCACAAGAGCTTAAAGTACTTGGGTACTCAGAAGGAACTAAACCTAACACAACGTAGATGGCTTGAACTCATCAAGGATTATGACTGCACGATTAATTATCATCCAGGTAAAGGTAATGTGGTCACAGACGCCTTAAGTCATAAATCCTTCGCAAGCATTTCTTTGAGTCTGTTGCCCTTGCTCCTTGAGTTAAGAGCCATGAATGTTTGTTTCACACTTGATTCAAATGGTTCAGTTATTGCTAATTTGCATGTAAAGCCAATATTACTTGAACAGGTAAAAGAAGCACAAAAGTTAGATGAGAAACTTGTAAAATTGACCAGAGAAGTTTAAAATGTGGAAAAACTTGATTTTACATTAACAGAGGATGGTGGCTTATTTTATCAAAATAGATTATGTGTCCCTAATGATGACAAATTGAGGAGAGAAATATTGAATGAAGCACATACTTCACCATATGCAATGCATCCTGGGGGTACAAAGATGTACTAGACCATCAAAGAAAATTATTGGTGGAATGGTATGAAGAGAGACATTGCGGAGTTTATTTCAAAATGTTTGGTTTGTCAACAAGTAAAGGCAGAGCATCAGGTACCAGTTGGTTTACTACAACCCTTGTCGATGCCGAAATGGAAATGGGAGAGAATAACTATGGACTTTGTTTCTGGACTTCCTCGCACTCAAAGAAATCATGATGCAATATGGGTGATAGTGGACAGGCTAACCAAGAGTGCTCACTTCTTAGCAATCAGGATGGATTACTCACTTGAGCGTTTAGCCGAATTTTACATTAATGAGATTGTAAGACTACATGGGATCCCTGTGTCTATTGTATCTGATCGAGACCCAATGTTTATATGTAGATTTTGGGGAAGCTTGTAGGAAGATTTGGGTACTAAGTTGAAATTTAGCACTTTGTTCCATCCTCAGACAGACGGTCAATCGGAAAGAGTGATACAAATTTTGGAGGATATGCTTCGAGCTTGCATTATGGAGTTTGAGGGTAGTTGGGACAAACATTTGGCTTTGATAGAATTTTCTTACAATAATAGTTACCAATCGAGTATTGGAATGCCTCCCTATGAAGTCTTATACGGAAGAAAATGTCGGACCCCTCTTTGTTGGAGTGAAGTGGGTGAAAGAAAGCTTATTGGTCCTGAAATTGTGCAACAAACAGAGGACAAGGTAAAAATTATCAAGGATCGTCTAAAGATTTCTTCGGATAGACAAAAGTCGTACGCTGATCTTAAAAGGCGTGACATGGAATATCAAGTTGGAGATAAAGTATTCTTAAAGGTGTCTCCATGGAAAAATATTATGAGATTTGGCCAAAAAGGAAAACTTAGTCCCCGATTTATTGGACCTTATGAGATACTTGAAAAGGTTAGACCCGTTGCATATAAATTAGCTTTGCCACCTGAGTTAGACAAGATCCACAATGTCTTCCATGTTTCTATGCTCAGAAGATATCATTCTGATCCATCTCATGTTCTTCCAGTTGAATCTATTGAGGTTAATCCTGACTTGACGTATAATGAAGAACCTATCGTAATTCAAGTTCAAGAAGTAAATCAACTTAGAAACAAGATAATCCACTTAGTAAAGGTACTTTCGAGGAACCATTCGGGAAAAGAAACTACCTGGGAGAGAGAAGAAGACATGAGGACCCAGTATCCGCACTTGTTTTGGGACTAGTGTAAGGTAAATTTCGAGACAAAATTTCTTTAAGGGGGAGAGAGTTGTAACACCCCTAAATACTAACCAAGATTTGCATGTCGATACACCATTACTTAATTACTACACTATGTTTTACTCTCATTTTGGGAACTTGAAATTTTGTGATATTTGCAAACTTGCTTAACATAAATTATGATCGTAATTTAAGGGATTGTATTGGGGTATTTACGTAATATTCTAATTAGAATTATTTATAACTTGAAAGGGAGGTGAGGGATATACATATAGGTATATATGTATGCATTTTGGGCAGCCAACTTTTTGTTTGGGCAGCCACCTTTTAGTGATAGTTGTTCATGTGATAAACATCACTATTGAGACTATATTTTGACACCTCCTCTAGTGAAATTAGTTTCCCCTGAAGTCTAAGAACCTTAGAACATTATCTAACCAGTTTTTCTTCAAAATCACAAGAGAAAAACTTGGTCCTTTTGGCTGGAATTCGAGACACACCCTTCCCTTGGGTAAGTGATGAAATTTGTTTCTGAGGTGGGTAGTGTTTAGTATTTTAGGAATATCTCGTTCTATAGAAATTAGTTTATAGTGAATAAATATGATTTGGAATGTCATTCATACACCTAAAACTCTTATGTTTATGTAAAACTCTAATTTAGCTGTAATGAATACGAAATATGGGACGCAACATAGGACAAGTTCTGTCCAAATTTTGGAATTAGAAATCCTGTATGATCAACTGTTAGAGTTTTGATTATATCATTTTGTACAAAATATATTTTGCGGTGATTATTGATTATTTTCAACCCTAAGAGATGTAACTACATCTTCCATGATGGATATAAAGTCCAATTTTTCTATTTTCCATTCCAAATCTAAGTTGCGACATGAGGTACTAGGCTAGCCAGAATTACTGTTTTGGGAGCATACGCGTATTTGTATAGGCTAAGCTTACTTGTGATGATAATCGTGTTTTACGTCAACATTATTGAGCTGCTAGTAATTAAAGAAGTTATTCAATTTTATTTTTAAGGTTGTATATACTCGTGAACAAGTTGAGGACCTTGATACGTTGGTTGGTATGGTTTCAACTCTTGAAGTTGTGTTGGACTGTTTCTATGCTAAAGGACTGAGGTTTGTGTATAAACTTGTACTTGCACTCTTTTTACCAGCTGCTATATCTGAAAGTTTATCTTGGTACCTTGGTTACCTCTTGTCACTTTGTATTGTCGTGTTGGTATCCTTTAAGATATTAAAGACACTTGTGTAACTCGCCCACTTGTACGGATTGTTTGATCACCTGGCACTCTTGTTGGGACCTTGTCCTTCTTGTGGCTGTGACTTTGTCACTATTGGCATGCCTCTTGATTCGGATCATTTGCCATCTTTACTCTGGATTTTTAGTTCGTCTTAAGGATGGAAGTTGTCCATTTTAAGTACGAAGTAGAAAACCATTTTTAATATGGTTCTTAGTTCTCTTGATTATTGGGCTTTGACCCTTCTTGATGCAGGGCATCGGTCCTTCTTGATACCTGCTTATGCTTGGTGTGACGACATGTTTTATATATTGCGCGAGCCTTGTTATTGAATCTCTTATAAAATGGTGCTATGAGTGTTCTTGACATTTGGATCTTTAAATATCGAACTTGATACTCTTTATATATTGTTTACTTGATTTATTTATTATGTTTCAATTGTGCTGCCCATGACTTGAGAAAGGTAGCTTGGTGAATCTGAGGGCTCCGAACCTATAGTTTTTACACCACTAAGGTATATGCTTAGCGATAGTTGTTTCTATCGTAGGGAATGTTCGAGAGGATGCATGAAGCTGGCCATTGGAGATGGAGATTTTGAGAGCCTTAAGGAAGATCACATTTGCATATAGGCATCTACATTTTGTATAAACCTTGGGACTTGTACATGATCTATCTGTTGTACATGTACATGAAATTTTGAAGGCTAATTTGATCATGTCACCATGGGTTGTAATCTAAGTATGGCTATATGTTTTGTTCTTTTTGGGGTGTGTAAACCAAGTCTTGTAATATACTAAATTTACTATGTTATTTTGAATGTTTGTGTAAAGCATGAACCGGCAAATTTTGATACTCGGAAGTTGGTAATATTCTTTTTATATCATTTTTAAGGTTTAGGATAATATATGCATGAAAATTTCGTAAGTTATTTGCTTAGATAATTTTGGAAGGGTCGCTACATTCATGATTATCTTGGCTAAACGCATGGTAGGTAAAGGTTATATGTGGGTTCTCTCGGGCCTTTACGGCATTGGGTGCTTGTCTGTCTCAATGGGATTTGAGGCGTGACAAAAGTGGTATCAGAGCAAGTCATCCTAGGGAGTCTACAAAGCCGTGGCTATGTAGAGTCTTACTTATGGATGTGTTGTGCACCACATCTTTAGGCAGGAAGCTACGGGACATATAGGAGTTGTCTCTTTCTTTCATCTCTTAGATCGTGCAATAGAACCAAAGTTGTAGGGGAATCGTATCTTACTTCTGAATTTCTTTCTTATAGTAAAGATGTCGGTTACAAGAAGGAGTAAAAGTACAGATAAGCAAATAGATGTGGCTGTTGGAGAAGGGACCAGCCAATCACCACCTAGGCGTGCTGAGCAAAGTGAGGCTCACGATGAGTCTCTATCACAGACTTCCTTGATGCCTCCATCTCTAGAAGATCTAAGGAGGGAAGCAGCACCTTGAAAACCCCCTGTTAATGCTACAGAGCAAATTTAAAGAATGCGTTCCAATTACTGACTCGTATAGTTTCGGTCCAAGGGAAAGAGGGTCCAATTGCAGGTACTAGAGGTGCAGACAGGGCTGCTAGTGTGTGGATACGTGATTTTCTTAATTAGGACCCTCCATCATTCACCGGGCCAGATCCTAATGAAGACCCGCAAGACTTTATCGATCAAATCCAGTGGACTTTGGATGTTATGCATGTATCGGATAAAGAAGCAGTTGAGCAAGTAGTATATAGATTAAAGGGCATGGCCATTTTGTGGTACGAGGCTTGGAAACAATTTAGGGTTACATGTTTTGTGGTACGAGGCTTGGAAACAATCTAGGGGTACAGGTGCACCTTCAATTATTTGGAAAGATTTTAAAAAGGCATTCCTTGACCATTATCTACCATTAGAGATTCGGGAGGCCCGTGCAGAGCAGTTCTTAAATCTCCACCAAGGGAATATGAGTGTGAGGGAGTACAGTCTCCAATTTAATTCCTTGTCCAGGTACGCTCCTAATGTTGTAGCTACTATGGGGGATAGAGTTCATCGATACGTGGATAGATTGGATTCATATCTGGTTAGAGATTGTACCATTGCTTCATTGAATAAAGACATGGATATAGCAAGAATGCAAGCTTTTGCACAAAAGTTGGAGGATCAAAGACAAAGAAGAAGGACCCAAGAGTTGGAAAGAGGGCAGTCCAAGAGAGCCAAATCCACCGAGAAGTTTATGCCATCCCAAGGTGAGTTTAGGCCTCGGTTCTTTAATAGACCGCCTAGGACATCATCTTCCTACTCTACAGCTAGTGCCCCATCTCAGTTTCAAGAGTCTAGGGGCAATCAGTTTGGGCAAAGAGGTGAAAGCCAAGGTTCACGAACAGCGGGGCACCAAGAGCAGGGAAGTATGAGCCAACTCCTCGACAGTCTTGTAAACAATGTGGAAGAAATCATTTAGGTTCATGTCGGTTTGGGACAAATTCTTGTTTTTGGTGTGGTACACTGGGTCATATGATGAGAAATTGCCCTCATAGGGGCGTGGGTGGTGTGGCACAACCTACTAAATCAGTTGATGCATCATCATCATCGACACCTTCTTTATGTAGGGGACAAATTCCTATTAATCATGGTAGAGGAGCTAGGGGAGCAACTAATTCTAGTGGAGTTCAGAATCGCACATATGCTCTAGGGGATCGACAAAATTTGAAAGCCTCGCCGGATGTGGTTACAGGTACATTTTCCATCTTTTCACATATCGTATATGCATTAATTGATTCGGGGTCTACACTATTATATGTCACTCCATGGATTGCTGGGATGTTTGAAAAAATACCAGAATTATTGGTTAAACCATTTGAAGTTTCTATGCTGGTTTGCGAGTCTATTATAGCTAGAAGGGTCTATCATAATTGCATAGTAACTGTTTGTGAACATGATACATTAGCTAACCTTGTTGAACTAGAAATGATAGATTTTGATGTTATAATGGGTATGGATTGGTTAACTTCTTGTTATGCCACGGTAGATTGCCGAACCAAGATAGTGCATTTCCATTTTCCAAAAGAGGCAGTCCTCGAATGGAAAGGTAATATTGGGGCGCCAAGAGATAAATTTATTTCTTATCATAAGGCAAAGAAGATGATGTCCAAAGGATACATATGTCATCTGGTGAGAGTGAAAAATATAGATGCAGAGCCACCAACCCTTCAATCCATTCCGGTGGTAAATGAATTTCCCGATGTTTTTCCTGAAGATCTTCCGAGTTTGCCTTCAGAACGAGAAGTAGAGTTTGGTATTGATGTGATTCCAGATACTCAACCTATCTCCATCCTTCCTTATAGAATGGCCCCGGCAGAATTACGGGAGTTGTAGGAGCAATTAAAAGACTTATTAGAAAAAGGATGCATAAGGCCTAGTATGTCCCATGGGGAGCACCAGTTTTGTTTGTAGGCAAGAAAGATGGCTCGTTGAGAATGTGCATTGACTACCGACAGTTGAATAAAGTAACAAATATGAACAAATATCCCCTCCCTAGAATTGATGATTTGTTTGATCAGTTACAAGGTGCTAAGTGTTTTTCAAAGATCGACTTGAGATCGGGTTATCACCAAGTGAGAGTCAAAAACCAAGATATAGCCTAGACAGCTTTCCAAATACGGTATGGTCATTTTGAGTTTTTAGTCATGTCATTCGGGCTAACAAATGCACCAACGGCTTTTATGGATATGATGAATAGGGTGTTCAAGCCATTTTTAGATGTGTTCGTGATAGTATTCATAGATGACATTTTGGTGTATTCAAGATCAGAAGAGGACCATGCTAATCACTTGCGGCAGGTTTTACAAATTCTTCGTGATCGTAGGTTGTATGAAAAGTTCTCTAAATGTGAGTTTTGGTTGAAATATATGGCATTCCTAGGTCATATTGTATCTGATGAAGGAATAAGGGTTGATAACCAGAAGA
The DNA here is from genome assembly GCA_029582245.1 of Solanum etuberosum. Classification (NCBI taxonomy): domain Eukaryota; kingdom Viridiplantae; phylum Streptophyta; class Magnoliopsida; order Solanales; family Solanaceae; genus Solanum; species Solanum etuberosum. The sequence goes on from JAJONR010002961.1 coordinate 10,370, forward strand.
TAGAAGCGGTGAAGAACTGACCAAGACGTACAACGCCTACAGAGGTTCGTAGGTTTCTTGGATTGGCAGCTTATTATAGGAGGTTCGTTGAAGGATTTTCTTCCATTTCAGCACCCTTAACAAAGCTAACACACAAAGCAAATAAATTTTGATGGAGTGATGCATGTGAAAGAAGCTTCTAAGAGCTGAAGAATAAATTGACTTCCACACCTATATTGGTACATCCAAAGGGCACAGAAAGGTATGCAGTGTATTGTGATGCTTCGGCAGTGGGATTAGGATGTGTATTGATGCAACATGGGAAAGTAATAGCTTATGCCTCAAGGAAGTTGCGGCCACATGGGAAAAATTATCCAACCCCCATGATCTAGAGTTAGCAGCAGTTGTATTTGCTTTGAAAATATGGTGCCACTTCTTATATGGAGTTCATGTTGACATATATACTAATCACAAGAGTTTGCAATATATCTTTAAGCAAAAGGACCTAAATCTGAGCTAGCGAAGATGGCTTGAGCTATTAAAAGATTATGACATTGATATCTTGTATCATCCCGGGAAAGCAAATGTAGTAGCTGATGCATTAAGTCATAAAACAATTGCAAGCACTTATTGGCAGCCCGTGAAAAAACAAGGAATAACTAAGGACCTATACCAACTAGCTAGCTTGGGGGTTCGCCTTCTTGAGTCTCCGGATGAATGGGTTATCGTGCAGAATGCGGCAGAATCTTCATTAGTGACTGAAGTGAAAGAAAAGCAGTATAAGGACCCTATTCTATCACAAATTAAAGAGAATGTACAGAAAAGTATGATAATAGCATTTGAGCTTACGGAAGATGAAGTACTCCAGTGCCAAAACAGATTTTGTGTACTCAATATAGATGGACTAAGAAAGAGGATTATGATGGAATCACATCATTCAAGATATTATGTCCATCCGGGGTCAACCATAATGTATCATGACTTGAAAGAACTGTATTGTTGCGGTGACATGAAGAAGAACATCTCAGAATTTGTGGCTCAATGTCTGAATTATGAACAAGTAAAAGTAGAGCACCAAAAGCCCAGAGGTTATATGCAGCGTATAGAACTTCCAATTTGGAAGTGGGACATGATCAACATGGATTTTGTCACTGGTTTGCGTCGTTCATGACGTAAGTTTGATTCTATATGGGTAATTGTTGATAGACTGACCAAATCAGCGCACTTCTTGCTGGTCAAGACTACTTATACAGTTGAAGAGTATGCAAAGTTGTATATTAAAGATATAGTTCGTTTACATGGAGTACCAATCTCTATTATATCTGATAGGGGAGCTCAATTGACTGCAAATTTTTGGAAGTCATTTTAGAAGAGCTTGGGAACACAAGTGAATTTAAGTACAGCCTTTCACCCTCAAACAGATGGTCAGGCAGAACGTACAATTCAAACATTTGAGGATATGATGCAAGCTTGCATATTAGACTTCAAAGGTAGTTGTGATGATCATTTGCCGCTGATTGAGTTTGCATACAACAATAGCTACCATTCAAGTATTAAAATGACACCTTATGAAGCTTTATATGGTAGAAAATGTAGATCACCAATCAGCTAGTTTGAAGTGGGTGAAACTGCCTTATTTGGACCAGATCTTGTTCATCAAGCTATGGAAAAATCTAAGGTGATACAACAATGTCTAGCAACAGCTCAAAGTCGACACAAATCATATGCAGATGTTAGAAGAAGAGGACTAGAGTTTTCCATAGGGAATTGGGTGTTCTTGAAGGTGTCTCCAATGAAAGTGGTAATGAGGTTTGGTAAAAAGGGGAAGTTGAGTCCCCGCTATATAGGGCCATATAAGATTATTCGAAGAGTTGGCCAAGTAGCCTATGAGTTAGAGCTACCAAAAGACCTTTCAACAGTTCATCCGGTGTTTCACATCTCAATGCTTCGGAAGTGTATAGGTGACCCATCTCGTATTACTCCTACTGAAGATGTACAAGTTATGGGAGATCTCACTTATAAAGAATTACCCATTGCTATTCTGGATCGACAAGTTAGGAAGTTAAGAAATAAATAAGTAGCTTGTGTAAAAGTACTATGGAGAAACCAACAAGTAGAAGAAGTTACATGGGAAGCGGAAGAAGCAATGAAATTGAAGTATCCTCATCTCTTCCAGACAGATGAGAAAGATGAAAATGTTGAGTTGAGGAATTGACAAGTAAGTATAAGTGTATATGTATTATGGATTAATAGTAGTACGTAACTTAGGCTTGAACTTGTTTGGGCTGGATAACCATGCTAACATTCGAGGATGAATGTTCTTAAGGGGGGAGAATGTAACACCTCGTATTACGCATAATTTAGTTCGACTCATATGATACTTGACATAGACTTATTGTATAGGTGAGGGACCATGTTTCTTATCTGGTTAGTGTTGGTTTAAACTAGCTTGGAAGGTGATGTGATGCCTTGCACATTTCAGCATGTGTACTGTAACACCCCGTATTCTACGTATACTAGTTCTATTTATATGACGCTTATAAATTGCCTTGTGGTATAGTCATGGACTCGGTTTTCTATGCGACTAGTGACAATAGAAGAAGTTTAAAGTGAACTGTCCGTAGATTTTAATGTGACCTGATTAAGTTGACGTCGATGGAAGTATTTAACTGGAGATCATAAGGTGGTATTTGAGTCTAAAGTTTAAAGTGACTTAGTGTATATAAGTTTTAAGTTAAGTTAAAGGTATTAAGGTCTAGAAATGTGGAATAAAATATTGAGGTGCTTGCTTGACTTAACTAAGCTAGTAGGTGACAAGAAGGTGCAACACCTACTTTGACATATTGACCAGCCCAAAGGACCAAGTAGGTGCATCACCTACTAAGACTCTTTTGACCATGTTATTGGGCCAAGTACACTACGACCTACTTGCATTAATCTGGCTCAAGTTGAATAGAAGAATAAGGGGAAAATGGACAGCCAAGGTCCAATATTCTTAAGTCCAAAAAGGCCCAACTGAAAAGTCCAAGTAGGTGGATCACCTACTAGAGAATTTATGGCCCAAAATGAGTGAGAAAGTCGGCCAAAGAAGGTCCCTTTAAAAGGGATTGATATCAACTTTTTCCAACCATTTTTTACTTTGTCAAAAATCTAATTTCTAGAGCTCTCTCTTAGCTTCATACAGCACCCATTAAATACCATCAGGCTTCTTGAATAATAGGGAGTTCAAGCTATTTGAAGGTATAAGTTAAGACAAGTTGAGGAGGATACCCTTTACCTTAAAGAATCCAAGTCTTAGCAAGTGGTAGTTCTTTCCAGCAAGGTAAGCTACTGCAATTTTCTCCCTCTTTTGCTTGAGTTAATTAGGACATTTAGTATGTTTTAGTGAGTTGGAAATGGTTCCTTTTACATGGTTTAATATTGGGGAGGATGTTCTGGTGGTTAGTACATGTTGGGACAGCCATGGAGGGGAGTCCCCTTTAAATTCAATTATGAACTTGTTTGAGCATTTTAAAAGTAATGTTAGCTCTTGAAGTGCTGGTGATCAAAAACTGTGATTCATATTGCTTTTGTTACATTATTATGTTTAAGGATTGTTTTATGTATGTTATGACAAGGGATATGACTGGATGTGTGAGGAACTTATGGACACGTCAAAGGAATTAAATATTGCAGGGAGTTTTGTGGAGAACCTGATACGAAGGTTGTATAGCATATAGACGCGACTAAAGGGAAAGGGAAGGAAAGAAAATATTGGCTAGATAAATTGAATGGTTATTGCTTGGTTACTATTTTTATGAGATCAAGTAGCTCAAATTGGTTGATGAGCTACTAATACTAGTCTTACAACTTATTTTATTGTAGATTAGTAATCTGAATAGAAGGAGCTTAAGTCATACTTTTTGAATTGTATAGCAAGGTATTTAAGGCTATTCGATTCCATATTCCTTGGCATGAAATCTGATACTTGCGATTAATATCAATGAAGTGAACTTCCTAAGTTCTATTCCTAATAAAGGAAACATAGTGGCAGCGTATGATCTACAATATGGATAACAATATTTCCCCCTCTCCTTAGCGTGTCAAATTACTTTATTATATGCACATTTCTCTACATTTGTGTAATTATCCTCCTCCTATGTGCTGGTATAGAAATGGTATTTGCAAAAGCAAGCTTGGTAAATTCTCCTCTTAGTCAATTGAACTCAATTGTGTCATTTAAGCTCACACGTAATGCATTGATGTTACATAGCTCCTTATGTCATTTTTACTACCTTGAACTTATTATTTTCATGTCTTCTTCTACTGGTCCGTAGTTCCAAATATAAAAAAATGATTATGACCACCAAAACAACAATCTCAAAGATTAAAGAATCTAAGTGAAGCAATCTGTATAATTATGGGTGGCAGCCCAGGGGAAAAAGCCTAGCATGGGTCGATCCCAATTGGTATAGAAGGGTGGCAGCTCCGGGGAGAAAGCCTAGCATGGGCCGATCCCAATTGGTATAGAAGGGTGGCAGCTTAGGGACGAAAGCCTAGCATGGGCCGATCCCAATTTGTGTAATTATGAGGACAGCATCCCAGGGGTTAAAATGCGTAGCACGGGTCATCCTCTTCTACCACTGATTAGCTGGTCATTTGTATCACATGCCCTACAAAGATTATAAAGTACAGAAAAGTAAAGAAAAGAATGTAACATACATGATCCCACAAGAGTAAACAAAGGTGGTCTTCTGTTATTATCTATGCACTCATATATTGATACTTGATTTCATTCGAGGCCTTGTTTTATATATGTTATTACCTTACATATTGAGTACATTTTTTTGTACCGACATCCCTCGCGGGGGACACTGCATTTCATGCTGCAGGCACATGTACTCCAGCTAGTAGACCTCCTCAATAGGAGCACAAGACAATCAGCTACTTTTGGTGAGCTCCAGGTTGATTCGGAGCTTTACTGAGTCCTTGGTAGATTCATTTTGGTATTGTATCATAGTTAAGGATAAGGCGGGGTCTGTCCCGACCTACTCTAAGTCTGTCTATCTTATAGAGGCTGTGTAGATAATGCATAGCATGAAGTTATGGTTGGTTCCTTAACCGTTGTGGCCCCGAGTCATATGTATATATTTTGGGCCTACCTATGTTGTTCTTTTATCATTGTAGATTAAATGTATACTTGTTAGAGCTTCTTGATTATCTCGGCTAAATGCATGGTAGGTATATGTATGGGTTCTCTCGGGCCTTTATGACATCGGGTGAATGTCCGTCTCAATGGGATTTGAGGCGTGACACTTCAGTATGTATTCAGTCAGAAAAAGGTTAATTTTAGACAGAGGAGGTGGTTCGAGTTACTCAAGGATTATGATAGGAGTATTTTATATCACCCAATTAAGGCTAATGTTGTTGATGATGCTTTGAGCAGGTTGTCTATGGGTAGGACTACCTATGTTAAGGAAGGAAAGAAAGAATTAGCCAAAGATGTGTACGGACTTGCACGATTGGGAGACAAATTAATGGATTCCAATGAAGGCGGAATGGTGGTGATGAATGGGGCTTAATCATCACTAGTGTCTAAAGTGAAGGAGAAACAAGACCAAGACCCTGTATTTCTTGAATTGAAGGCAAATGTTCATAAGCAAAAAGTGATGGCTTTTGAACAAGGGGGAGATGGTATGTTGAGGTATCAAGGTAGATTGTGTGTACCAAAGGTGGATGAACTCCAAGAGAGAATCATGGAGGAAGCTCATAGCTTAAGATACTCTATCCATCCTGGTTCCATAAAGATGTATCGTGACTTAAGAGAGTCTATTGGTGGAGTAGTATGAAGAGGTGTATTGCAGAGTTCGTTGCTAAGTGCCCAAATTGCCAAAAAGTCAAGGTAGAGCACTAGAGGCCAGGTGGTATGGTTTAGAACATAGATCGTCCGGGATAAAAGTGGGAGATGATCAATATGGATTTCATTACTGGTTTGTCGCGGTCTCGCATGGAACATGATTTGATTTGGGTGATTGTAGATCGAATGACTAAATCAACCCATTTCTTGTCAGTAAAGACTACCTATTCAGCAGAAGATTATGTCAGCTTATATATTCAAGAGGTAGTCTGACTTCATAGAGTTCCGGTGTCCATTATTTCAGATAGAGGTGCACAATTCACTGCACAATTCTGGAAGTCCTTCCAGAAAGGTTTGGGTTCGAAGGTAAATTTGAGTACTGCTTTCCATCCTCAGACTGATGGTCAAGTAGAGCACACAATTCAGACTTTAGAGGATATTTTGAGGGCGTGTGTTATCGATTTCAAGGGTAATTGGGATGATCACTTACCTCTTATTGAGTTTGCTTACAATAACAGTTATCACTCTAGCATCCATATGGCTCCTTATGAGGCTCTGTATCGGAGAAGATGTAGATCTCATATTGGATGGTTTGAGGTTGGTGAAGCTGGGTTGATAGGACCAGACTTGGTTCATCAAGCTCTGGAGAAAGGTTGAAAATAGCGTAGAGTCGTAAGGAATCTTATATTGATGTTAGGAGAAGAGAATTGGAGTTTGAGGTGGATGATTGGGTATACTTGAAGGTGTCACCCATGAAGGGTGTTATGAGATTTGGTAAGACGGGTAAGCTCAGTCCCCGGTACATTGGTCCTTATAGGATGTAACACCTCGGACTCGAGAAACTAGAAAATGCAGCTTTTCAAAAACTGGTTTGAGAACCAACGGAAACCACCCACGGACCGTAGGTAGAACCACGGACCATAGGTGGGGTCCCACGGTTCAGTCCCAAACTTAAGGGAATTTCAAAATCTAAAGATGACACCTATGGCCGTGAACCACGGTTCATTGATTGACTCACGGACCATAGGATGGTTCCGTCGTTGGGGTCCAGAGTTTTATGGTCTCTGATCCCACCCACGATCGACCAGTACGGTCCGTGGTTGGACCTACAGACCGTAGGTCTGAGCGTAGGTGAGGGTCTACAGCCAATTAGAGGAAAATTGATGTTGGGTCAACTTCAAACGGTCATATCTTTTAGCACAAAATGAATTAGGTGGCCCATGACCTATCAAATTAAAGATAATTGAATCCTCTTTCCAAGGCCATCAAGTTTGAAAAAATCCAAGCTCGGAGTAAAAAGTTATGCTCGTTTTAGTGAAGCCCTGTCGGACAGACCATGAACCACGACCACAGTCGACGGTTGGCAGTCCAAACGACGAACCGTCGACCCCTCCGTGCATGGAACTCGTCGTATTTAAGTCAGGGTCATTTTGGTCCTTTCCCCTATGCGTTGGGCACTTAAACTACGTTGTTTGAGGCCTAAACTACATCGTTTTACTTAGTTTTAGCCTAATAACTTAGTCAGACATACCCAAAACCCTCATCCTCCTAAAATCATCCAAACTTAGAGCAAAAAAAAGAAGAAAGAGGCGCCAATTTCCCAAGAACAATCAGAAGGTTTTTTTTCAAGTTTCAGCCCCGAAATAGCAGGATTTCTCCATAGATTCGTCACCAGGTATGTGGAATTTCACTAGTGGGTTCCTTTCATCCACTAGGTCCTTAGAATTAAGTCAGTTCCTTGATTCTCCATATCTTGTTTAGACCTAGGGTTTCTAAAACCTTAGATATTTACTGTGATTTAGATGTTGTCGTATCCTAAATCGAATTAGCTTGTTTCTTGGAAAGTTTTCTTAATTCCTTTTATGAAACTCAGAACCCTAGTTTGTATAAATTCTCTTAGTTCGTGAATTATACTTCATAGGTCAGTTAAACAGATAATCATGCTTCAGTTTTCGAATGTTACATTATCAGTGTATGAATGTTGCATTCTCAGATTGCATGTCAGTATTTTGAGTTATTCAGTAATACAGCATTTCAGTTACATTTGTGTCATATACATATTCAGTTGGGAGTAGACTTAGCACCGAGTTGGACTAGAGTTCAACGTACCCTCATAGTCCCAGAATTACGTGCCCCCATAAGAGTATAAGTCCACTCTATTGGGCATCAGATTTAGCGATCACGCCAGTCATGCCTTTATACCCCTGGCAAGGTATATTGGGTCCTCTCGATGGGGCGTATACATCGAACTCCACGTTTAGCTCACGTGATTTATGTCGGTTAATAGTAGCTCCCACAGTCAAACTCTTAGTGCATTTGACCAGGTTTCAGTATATACTCAGAATTCAGTTCAACATGTTATTTTCATGATTAGTATTTGGTCATTGAATTCAGCCTAGCTTTTCCGTTATGTTTCAGTATTTACATTATTGCTCAGTTATGCTTTGTTCATCTTATATATATGTGTTCAGCTTAGTATCTATATCCTGCATGCTCAGTACATTCCAAGTATTGACGCATACTCTGCGCTACATCCTTTCATGATGTATGTTCAGGTACTTAGCATCCAGATCGCACTTAGATCGATTCTCGGTCCGCATTTTAGCAGCTTTAGTGATGAGTTCTCATACTTCGAGGAAAATAGACATGTTTTTCATTTTAGTCTTGTTATTCAGTTTTCAGGTTTGTTAGAGTTAGCTGGGGGGCATGTCCCAGCTACTCAACTCAGTTAGAGGCTATTCAAACATAATAGTAGAATCAGCTTGAATTGTTAAGTTTATCTTTCAGTTGTTATTAAACTCTTAGTATGGTTTATATATTCAGACTAGTTGGGGTTTCCCCATTTTCCAGTTATCTATTATTTTAGCTTCCGCATAGTAATATGTTATTCAGTTATTCTTAGTATGCTTGATATATGCCAGACACAGGATTAGCTTGGGGTCACTCGTGATCCTAGGTCCCGTGTTACGTCAAGGGGTTAGCCTCGGGGTGTGACACAGGATATACAAGAGCATTGGCAATGTAGCCTATGATTTGGAGCCACCACCAGAGTTAGATGCAGTCCATCCGATATTCCACATTTCAATGTTGAAGAAGTGTATGGGCGATCCTTCACTTATAATACCTACTGAAAATATTGATATTAAGGAGAGCATATCTTATGAGGAGATCCCCGTTGAGATACTTGATTATCAGGTTCTCAAGTTGAGAACCAAGGAGGTAGCATCAGTCAAGGACTTATGGAGGAATCAGTTCGTTGAAAAAGCTACTTGGGAGGCTGAGGAGGATATGAAGAAGAGATACCCACGTCTCTTCCCTTCCACAAAAATTCCAGACCAAGGTAATGACTTTTGTAAAACACTTTAAATTTATATGCTATGTTGTATTAAATTTCATGTTGGTTGTTTGAGCTGGGTTTTAGATGTTGCCACTTGATGAGTCTGGGATTTTGACTTATTTAGGGCTTGTTATTCATAGTATTAGTGTCCTCGATGCCTATTTTGTGCTCTAAACTGATATTTAAATGCTAAATTTGCAGTTATGAAGGTAAAAGAGCAAGGCAAGGACATTACTGAGAAAAAAGAAGCAGAAAAGATGAAAAAAAACATCAGATAATGAAAGCTGACAGTCGCCAAAGGCACTCGGCGAGTCGCCGAGTGGCACTACAGCTCGCCAAATGTTACAGTGTGCCAGCCCTAGGGAAAATCCAATTTGGTGATGGAATTGGACCTTCGGTGAACTGACGAATGGATCGACGACAAAGACTTTGATCGCCTAAAGATACAGGGTCTGAATGGTGAAGAGTTAAGGCAAAACAGCAAGGAAGAAGAACCCTTGGCGCATCACCGACTTGGTCGGCAATGCTCGACTAACTCTGTCGAATGACCCCGAAGGCAAAAATCTGGGAATGTATAAATTGATTTTCCAAAAGAGTTTTTGGGAGTTCTGATGTTTTTGGGAGTTTTGAGTTACTGCAAGTGTTGTTTCTAGTTCTGAGTGGTTATCAGGTATTCTTAGTTTCTTAGAGTTTTTTAAAGTGGATTTTAAAGTTGGGTTTTCGATACTAAGCTAATTTGGAGCATTGTAAAGACGTGGATTTTACTACCCAGCTTATGAAGAATGTAGTTGGTAATAATTTCCTACTTTTATAATGTTTGGCTAAAACCCCCATTCTTGAGGGTGTGATTATGTGATTAAATGTCTCAATTAGCTTATGGGTGTTAGTAATTACTGATTTAATTGCTTTTTTGAAGCGGGTTTGATTGGTAATTGAGTTTTAACCTATGAATTGTAGTTGCAAATGCAGTTCTAGTCTAGTATTCTATGCTTGCTTGAGAAAGAGGTTTTAGAATTAAGGTTATCAATTGATGATTGTAGTGATTGGGTTGTTGTAGATTTAGCTTGAGAGAGTGAATCTTAATTCGATCCTACCTATCTAGCTTGAGAGAGTACATAAATTGAGGTTTTGGGCTGTCTATAGTATGACGCTTGTTGAGGTTCGAGAGAACTCACTTGATTCGTGATAGTTGATCGAGATATGGCTATTACATCTAAAGCCTAGCATACCTACTAAGATTCAGTGACTTTTGGTAATTAGTAATCACCCGTATAGCGAAATTGGCAATTAATCGATCACATCCTCGAGTATCCCTTTCTACTTGATTACCCCCTGTTTTCATAGTTATTAATTGACAAACCTTATCCCCCCATTCGACACTAGTTGTCAACCCCTTTGATTTACTTAAATGGTTTCGATAATTTCTATTCCTACAACCGATTAGAACATGACTTTCACTTTGTAATTGAATTATCTACCATATCACTCCATATAGGATCGACCCCAACTCTTCATTGGGTTTATACTAGATTGTGATCGCCTACACTTAGTATTGAACGAAGTTTAGTTGAGCATTATCAAAAATGGCGCCACTGTCGGGGAGTGGTGTTTAAAATTCTCTTAGTGAAGTATAGATGTGATCTAATCTTGTTTGTAGTTGAATTGACTTACTTTGTTTTGTGTTTGTTTTTGGCTGTTTGTGAACAGGTGACGAGATGAATGTGAACGGAAGTAACGGTAGCTAACTTGGACACCAAGATGACATTGGCAATTTGAATGATGTCAATGAAGCTCAAGTGGTTGTGTTGGTGCTATTTGTTTACCTCCGATCGTGGGAAATGTTATATTCCACGTAACTTGTACGATGTTGCAACTATTGCAAATGAAAGGATTATTCGTTGGGCTAGCTCATCAGGATCCCCATGACCATATCCGAATCTTTGTGGACGTGTGTGGTCCATTCTCATTCAAAAATATCTCACAAGAGTCAGTCTGGCTCTGGTTGTTTCCTTTTTCTTTGATGGGGGAAGCGACCAAATGGTTAGCTGATCTACCAAGGAATTCGATTACGACTTGGGAAGAGCTTACCGAGGCATTCTACATAAGACTTTTCCCTCCTTCAAAGATGATGGAATTGAGAGACAATATTCAGGCCTTTAAACGCTTGGATGGTGAACAAATCCACGAAACATGGCTGAGGTTTCAGAAGTTGTTACTCCAATGTCCGACTCACGGACTTCCAAACAACGTGTTTTTGCAACACTTCTACTGGAGTCTAGACTCGGTGAACAAAGATGTGGCTGATCAACATGTCCGATGAGGAATTATGCAGCATCCTTTTGAGATAGCGTCAGCTCTCCTTGATGGGATGACGAAGATAAACCGAGCTTGGTATACTAGTGAGGATCAGGTGTCTCCTTTGACTTTCAGGATGACAAAGGAACAAATAGAAAAAGACCAAGAACGGGATGAAAACATGGCTAAAACGATGACCCAAATGGATATTTAGTCAACACATGTCATGGGTGGTGGTTCTAAGGGTGTGAATGTTGTTGGAGTTAGCAGAGTAATTCCCGATGATGCACACTTTGAAGCTTCGTACAATGAAGAAGTACACTTTCTAGCAAATCATGGAGGAGGATTCCGCAAAAATTATCCAAGGCCAGGTGGAAACCAAGGTTGTAGTAGAGAGCGTGATGCAGGATGGAATGATCGTGATAGGGAGTGGCGCAACCGTGGTACAAACTGGATGGAGCGAGATGGTGACAAAGAGAGATATATTCCTCCCCATGAGCGTCAAAAGCCAAAAGAGCAAAGGGCTGACCCAGAAAACTTTTGCACTGAAGATTTACTTGCAAGCATTCTTAATAAAGTGGAAGGGTCGGACAAAGTGCTTAAAGAAATGAAGGATGAAGTCTCAATTCTAAACCAGATGGTTACGTCTCACTCGGTGTCCATTAAACAGCTGGAAACGCAAATGGGTCAGATTTCATCTCATTTGAACCCAAGGCCAAAAGGAGGTTTACTAAGTGATACCTTGGCTAACTCAAAGAATGAAACTTGAAAGCGTATTCACGTCAAGCCACGATGTTAAATAAGGCACTTCTTGGGAGGAAACCCATGTTTTTAAGCTTTTATTACTGTTGTTTAAATAACAGGTGTTGAATGTGCAGGTTGAAATTTTAAATTTTTTGGAAAATGAGTACTTAGGCGAGCCAAGTACCAGTCGGCGACACGCCGAACAGGTTGGCGAGCCCAATCTGGATCGTCGTTTGGACCAACTAGTTAGCTAGTGGTTCTATAAAACTCGGTGAGCTAAAGAGCCATTCAGCGCATCGCCGAATGGGTCGGCGACATAAGTGAGCATCGCCGACTGGAGCGCGAACTGAAGGGTCGAAAGGCCAAAACCATTTTTAAATTCAAAAATCTCCCTCATTTGATACTTTTTGACTTCTACACTTTCACAACCGCATATTTTTATATATCTGTACTCGTATTTTATTGCATTTTGTGTTTTTTCACTTGCTCGGGGGGGAATTTGGTGCACTTTGCTAGCCTAGCGTTCAGATATCTGCTTTTGAGGTTGGTTATTCGAACCCCGCCTTTATATTTTGGTAATTTTTAATACATGATCGTTGTTCTATTGTGTTGTTTGCATAAAATTAAATGGTTATTTGGATTGATTACTGTGTTTTATGCCTGTGATATCCCGAATTGTGTTAATTGGCCTTTAATTGTGAAATCCCATGTGTTTGATTGATAAAATTTATGGGTTGTGTTGATTTTGTTGTTGGGTCTAGTGAGGGTGAAGTCTAAGTAACCCTGATTGTGTTGATTGTCCGATTTTACCCAATGATAAAGCGGCTCACGTTATTTTAAAGGGCAAAAGAAATCGATTGGCCATTTTTTGCCAAATCGGGGGAAGTATGAGTACCCCGAGGTCATGGGTAGTATGGGTCTTGGCTTAATTGCATAGAATAGGTGTTTAATTTTGTTTTCGTGGGCTACGGGTTATAATTTGAAGGTCAGGATCAAAATCTGACACGTTGGACTATTCAGCGAGCTAGGTCGAGCTCGCCAAGTGGTTCGGCAGTTCACCTTAAGACCCTTGGATCACCTTTTTATTCCCCTTTTGTGAATTTGGTTCTGTAACTTTCGGCAATACGCCTGAGCTCACCGAGTTCACTCGGTGACTCACTGAATGCCCCTTCTGATCGCCCTTATGTGCCTCAAATTTTTCAAAAATATTCTGTAACATTCGACGAGCTACTTTTAGTTCACCGAATGGCGTTGGCGATCCACCGAATGGACATCACTGACTTGTGCTAACTTCTAAATAATATTATTCTGGAACATTCGGCAAGCTCGACTTGGCTCGCCAAATGGGTTCGATGACTCGCTGAATGACTTATCGAGCTTTCCTGCAATATTTCCATTTTGAGATTTTTTTCTGAACTAAGTCCAACGTATTCGACTTTGTTTTATAGGTATGGCTAGATAGAAAGTACTTGAGAGAAATCAACCACCCCGGAAGCAGGCAAGAGGCATTGTAATAAACGAGGGGGCTGCACCCTCCCAGAATGCACCGACTAAACTTCCTCCGACTTGGGGGAAGGGAAAAGGCAAGCGGCCCGTAGTGCCACCACCGGTGGTGGAGAGCTCTGACAGCGAGGGAATCTATGCCACCCACCTCACTACCTCTGAAAGTGAGGGTCATTAGGGGGATAGTTCTACGGTCTCCGCATCTGAGCCGAAAGACGATCAACTTCTCCAGGCTAGGAGAGCGGAACTACGCTCCAAGGCGATGCATGATCCAGCTCGGATCTCTGTGCCTCCTACGCCTCCTCCACCTCCTACACAAGTAGTAGAGTAGGTACCACAAGTTATGGCTCCTCCTCCCCGGTCACTGAATAGATTAAATACCGAGGGTTTGAGGATGATATTAGAGGAAAAACGGTTGTGTACAGACGGTGTTGTAGACCGGTACCCGGAGGTGTGGAACACCATTAAGTTCCACATGTTTGAGATCTTCACCAAGCCCTGAGGCTCATACATTTCTACTTGGGTCCGGGAGTTTTATGCGGAGTATGATAAGCTGGTACTGAAAGTGAAGAAGGAGGCCATCTCCTTCAAGCCTGTTGTCCATGTTATAGTGCGGGGCAGGAGAGTGAAGTGCAGAAGTACTGATATCAATGAGGTGCTTGGTTGCACGAGGAATATAATCCACTTCTTGGTGGATCAGATATAGAAGAAGACCCCCGATGAATTGAAGGGTTTGTTAGCACCGTTGATATCCCATATCACACCGTCTTGGATTGAGGCTGGAGCTCCTATAGAGAAGAAGGAGCTAAATGTAGTTGCCATATATTGGTTCGAATTTATCAGCAGCACTTTGATGCCCTCCCAGAACGAGTCTATACTCAGGCATCTGAAGGCTGCATTGCTGGGATCTATCATTGACCGGGATGATATTAATCTAGGTCTGATCATAGAGCAGGATATGGCTAGGAGGACCAAGCAGAGCCAGACCTCTCTCCCCTTCCCAGTCTTGATTATAGAGTTGTGCAAGCAGGCCCGTGTCCCTTTGATTGCCAAGACGGATCTGTAAGTGACTCCCACTTCCTCTACATGAGGGATGAGGCTGATAGGAGGAGGGCTGCCCCGGTGGATACTTCCCCAGTAGTTGATGTTGATATGTTGCCGACAGAGGCAATTCTTACCCCTCAGGGCAGTGAGCCTACAGGTACCCCTGGCACTTCGACTTTTGTACCTTCTAGTACTGCTCCCCCTCATGCTGCTGCTGCTACTTCTTCCCGACCCCCGATCACCCAGGCTATGTTGTACAAGATGGGCCATCCGGCCAGTCTGTTGATGTGCATGCCTCCCGGGTAGAGGCCGTTGTGCCTGGGTCGATTGAGTGGGTGATTGCTACTGCTTTGGCCCTGATTAGGGATGAGTTGAGAGAGCATAGAGAGCGGATATATGCCCTTGGGTTTGCATTGGATTACCTTACGGTGAGGGTAGAGGCTTGTGAGCAAGGTCGGGGTGCTTCTGAAGATGCAACGACCTTGAAGGCCGATATTGTTGGGCTGCGGAGAGATGTGGATGAGCTGAAATCCACCGACCTATCTAAGTTTGTCACGACCCAGGGGTACACCCTAGATGTAACATGGTGTACTTGACCCCGAAAGGGTCTCATACAAGCCCTTAGCATATCACAACATAAGATAATAGAAAAGTATGGAAATTTTAAAACGTTATCCATACAATCGAAGTCTTTATAAAACGCAAGCGGAAGTCTTACTACACTTTGTCTCAAACCATCTAAACTTGACTTGAATAAAACTTTGGGATGCAGCCCATATAAAAGTCTAAAACATAAAGAAAAGAAATAAACGTAATGGTGGCTTTATCCTCGATTCTATGAGGACTCACCAAATCTTCAACTCCTTTGCTTCTTAGAAACCTAGCCTCCAAAATGGAACTCAATATCGCCAAACTCTACATTTGATAAGAGTGTAGGCAAAAGTATGCGTTAGTATGAAATGTACTAAATATGTTAGCAAGCATGACATCATAAGAGAATAACACAAGGGTTAGTCAACATAAGTCATATGGCATAATCATAAGAGATACTTCATGAAACAAAAACAATAAGCATAAGAGACAATAACAATAATCATAGCATAATCTCAACATAGACATATATAAGCATTATCCAACCCTTAGTCCTTCATATCATAAGAGAACTACTTCTCAAGTAACCTCAAAGCATACTTGTGCAATGCATGAATAAGACCCCACAATCCCATTCAAGCTAAGTATCCCATTTAGTCATCATATTAATACTCACCATCTTATGGTCATATCCTTAGCTTACTTCTCACAAACAAGAGAACCTTCACATAAGAGAACTTCATAAGTAACCTTCAAGTTATACTTGTGCAATGCATAGAGGAGATTCCATAATCCCACCTAGGCTAAGTACCACTTTTAGGCCATCATACCTTTTTGTCTTCTTTTAATCTCATCATTAGCTTACTTCTCATAGACAAGGGAATATCCACCTTTAGCCACACATGTATTGGAAGGACCTTTCAAGCTTCAATCCAAACTAAGCACACATCATAAGCATAAGTCATACACATAGATCATCATATCATAAAAGGAACATATCATAACTACCCTCAAAGCATACTTTTGCCATGCATGAATAAGATCCCATAATCCCATCCATGCTAAGTAAGGCTCCTTGAGTAACCATGCTTTATAATTCATAATCATATTCTTGTTTTGGGAATTAGCCTCAACCGACATAGACCATGTGAGCTAACATGGAATCTGGTGTCTACCCCACACCGAAAAGGGGTTGACCTACTTGCCTAAGGTATAACCATACTATTAGCTTAGGTGGATCCAATAGTTAAGTAACCTATGTGGGCACATAGTTATGGGATAAGGGGATTGCTACTAGAAAACCCAACATCAACTAGTAGAAGAGCATCCATCCCAAGAGATTACTACTAGGAAAACCCAACCTCAACTAACGGAAGAGCTTCCCTAGGGACACCCAACCTCTACTAACGGAAGAGCTCCCATGTGGACAACCAACCTCTACTAACGGAAGAGCTCCCATGGGGACACCCAACCTCTACTAACGGAAGAGCTCCCATCTCATATCAATATCCACTCGGTGCTAAGCATAATTCCCATTAAGTTCATATTAAGTCTTAACTTAAGTTCATATTTATGGAAGAATGTCTTGACACTCAATCCATCATAACTCATACTATAGCTCATTAGATCACGCGTGAGAATAACCTTTCACCGTCCATGTCTACATATAGATTCATTAGGTGAGACTAGTCTTCCAACCGTAGAATCATCATATTGTGAGGAAACTACTCACATCATATCATATTCATGCATAAGTGTGTATATGAGGCTAGCCTTTCAACAACACAACTACTAGGCCATGAGCATATTCACTTTACTCTCAAAGTGTTCTTAAGAATGTACTAATCTTGCATAAAACATGCATACTATCATATCTTGCCCTTTCAAGGATAAAGCTCATATCAAAACAAAACATCTAGAATGACTACATTAGACATGGATATAATCATAACTCAAGTAGTTCAATTACTACAAGCATATTCTCATACTTCACCTCCTTGAGGTTCAACACTTACTTTCAATCATCACAATTAGGGTTCAAGCACTAGACATGGAAATCATCCTAACTCATGTGATTATATTACTTCATACATTCATGAGGTATATTAGGTGGGTAAAGGTCTTCTATGATAATTCTAGCCATTTATCTCCTATTCTCACATAGACTTTACTCTCAAGCCTTAACATGCATAATCCATCTTATTAGATTTACCTTCAAAACCCTAGAAGTTAACAGTCATGACTAAAATCCCTATTCTCAAAGCTTTACTTCTTACCTTCATCATACATACCTAAATTACAAATATTCTAGTCACAAGCTTCATCTTTAAGAAATTCTAGTCATAATTCATCATAAAGGTTCAATCTCATTCATTACTAACCAAGATCCATCATATAATCTTTTAACCTAACTCAATTCATGTTTACATACCTCTATTCTTGATCAATTACTATATATAACATCAATTCTAGAACATCAACTCTAAGTCTTCAATTTCACTTCACAAGGCATAAACCCACATTCTTCAATTTCATCAATTAGACTAGGGTTAACCATGAAATCATGCATTTGCATCATAATATCATAATTCAATGCTAAATCAATTATAAACAAGTACTATCCACTCAAGTGGAATCATACTCAACACTACCCACAACATAGGAAGAAACCCTAGCTTAGATTGGAGGTTTTTCTTCACAATTGGGGGAAATCTAGGGGGCTCTATGGATGGAAGAATCCATAGATGAATAAGCTATCTTACCTTGATTATAAATCCCTCACAATGCTTGCAACAATGGAGGAATTTGACCTAGCTTCCTTCTCTTCTTCTTCTTCTTCATCACTTTCTAGAGAGAGGATTTTTGGGAGGGAATTTGGGTTCTTTGGTGAATTGAAAATAATGTCTAGGATCAATGTATTTAGGGGTCTATTAGGTTTATATAGGTGGTCTAATTACTAATAAAACGACACCACTTAACCCCTAACTAATTACGGATTAACCCCTAAGTTTTTCACAACATACGATAATAGAAAAGTATGAAAATTTTAAAACATTATACATACAATCGAAGTCTTTATAAAATGCAAGCGGAAGTCTTACTACACTTTGTATCATACCATCTAACTTGAATTGAATAAAACTTTGGGACGCAGCCCATACAAAAGTCTTAAACATAAAGAAAAGACATAAAGGTAATGGTGGCTTTATCCTCGATACCATGAGGACTCACCAAATCTTCAACTCCTTCGCTTCATAGAAACCTAGCCTCCAATATGGAACTCAATATCACCAAACCCTACATTTGATAAGAGTGTAGGCAAGAGTATGTGTTACTATGAAATGTACTAAATATGTTAGCAAGCATGACATCATAAGAGCATAACACAAGGGTTAGTCAACATAAGTCATATGGCATAATCATAAGAGATACTTCATGAACCATAAACAATAAGCATAAGAGACAATAACAATAATCATAGCATAATATCAACATAGACATATATAAGCCTTATCCAACCTTTAGTCCTTCATATCATAAGAGAACTACTTCTCAAGTAACCTCAAAGCATACTTGTTCAATGCATGAATAAGACCCCACAATCCCATTCATGCTAAGTATCCCCTTTGGTCATCATATTCATACTCACCATCTTATTTATGGTCATATCCTTAGCTTACTTCTCACAAACAAGAGAACCTTCACATAAGAGAACTTCATAAGTAACCTTCAAGTTATACTTGTGCAATGCATAGAGGAGATTCCATAATCCCACCTAGGCTAAGTACCACTTTTAGGCCATCATACCTTTTTGTCTTCTTTTAATCTCATCATTAGCTTACTTCTCATAGACAAGGGAACATCCACCTTTAGTCACACATGCATTGGAAGGACCTTTCAAGCTTCAATCAAAACTAAGCACACATCATAAGCATAAGTCAAAAATATAGATCATTATATCATAAAAGGAACATATCATAACTACCCTCAAAGCATACTTGTACCATGCATGAATAAGATCCCATAATCCCATCCATGCTAAGTAGGCTCCTTGAGTAACCATGATTCATAATTCATAATCATATTCTTATTTTGAGAATTAGCCTCAACCGACATAGAGCATGTGAGCTAACATGGAATCCGGTGTCTACCCCACACCGAAAAGGGGTTGGTCTACTTGCCTAAGGTAGAACCATACTCTTAGCTTAGGTGGATCCAATAGCTAAGTAACCTATGTGGGCACATAGTTATGGGATAAGGGGATTGCTACTAGAAAACCCAACCTTAACTAGCGAAGAGCATCCATCCCAAGAGATTACTACTAGGAAATCCCAACCTCAATTAACGGAAGAGGTTCTGTAGGGACACCCAACCTCTACTAACGGAAGAGCTCCCATGGGGACACCCAACCTCTACTAATGGAAGAGCTCCCATATCATATCAATATCCACTGGGTGCTAAGCATAATTCCCATTAAATTCATATTTATGGAAGAATGTCTTGACACTCAATCCATCATAACTCATACTATAGCTCATTATATCACGCGTGAGAATAACCTTTCACCATCCATGTCTACATATAGATTCATTAGGTGAGACTAGTCTTCCAACCTTAGAATCATCATATTGTGAGGAAACTACTCACATCATATCATATTCATGCATAAGTGTGTATATGAGGCTAGCCTTTCAACAACACCACTACTAGGTCATGAGCATATTCACTTTACTCTCAAAGTGTTCTTAAGAATGTACTAATCTTGCATAAAACATGCATATTATCATATCTTTCCCTTTCAAGGCCAAAGCTTATATCAAATCAACACATCTAGAATGATTACATTAGACATGGATATAATCATAACTCAAGTAGTTCAATTACTACAAACATATTCTCATACTTCACCTCCTTGAGGTTCAACACTTACTTTCAATCATCACAATTAGGATTCAGGTACTAGACATGGAAATCATCCTAACTCATGTGATTCTATTACTTCATACATTCAAACATTCATGAGGTAGATTAGGTGGGTAAAGGTCTTCCATCATAATTCTAGCCATTTATCTCCTATTCTCATATAGACTTTACTCTCAAGCCTTATCATGCATAATCCATCTTATTAGATTTACCTTCAAAACCCTAGAAGTTAACATTCATGACTACAAGCCCTAATCTCAAAGCTTTACTTCTTACCATCATCATACATACCTAAATTACAAATATTCTAGTCACGAGCTTCATCTTTAAGAAATTCTAGTCATAATTCATCATAAAGGTTCAATCTCATTCATTACTAACCAAGATCCATCATATAATCTTTTGACCTAACTCAATTCATGTTTACATACCTCTATTCCTTATCAATTACTATATATAACATCAATTCTAGAAGATCAACTCTAAGTCTTCGATTTCACTTCACAAGGCATAAACCCACATTCTTCAATTTCATCAATTAGACTAGGGTTAACCATGGAATCATGCAATTTCATCATAATATCATAATTCAATACTAAATCAATCATAAACAAGTACTATCCACTCAATTGGAATCATACTCAACACTACCAACAACATAGGAAGAAACCCTAGCTTAGATTGGAGGTTTTTCTTCACAATTGGGAAAAATCTAGGAGGCTCTATGGATGGAAGAATCTATAGATGAATAAGCTATCATACCTTGATTATAAAGCCCTCACAATTCTTGCAACAATGGAGGAATTTGACCTAGCTTCCTTCTCTTCTCTTCTTCTTCACTTTCTAGAGAGAGGATTTTTTGGAGGGAATTTGGGTTCTTTGGTGAATTGAAAATAATGTCTAGGATCAATGTATTTAGGGGTCTATTAGGTTTATATAGGTGGTCTAATTACTAATAAAATGACATCACTTAACCCCTAACTAATTACGGATTAACCCCTAAGTCCCCAACTTAAAATAACTAAACTTCAAAACTGCCCCACCCACGAGACCCTGACCCACGGACCGTGGGTGGGTCTACGGACCGTAATGGTCCTTCATGGATGTGGTACTGGGGTCTATTTTAGGGGTTTTGACCCATGACCCCTTCCCACGGGGTGTGGGTCCACCTACAAGGTGTGAGTCCCAACCGTAGGTGGCTCCTTTTTGGGCAGCTTTTAGGGACTATTTTGGGTCCCCCCTCAAGGACCATTGGTTGGTCCTTGAGTGGTCATACCTCGATGCCCTAGCCCTAAAACCTTCATTCTAAGTACGGGAAGTCGAATCTACGACTCTAACCCTCACATCAAACTCTAGAAATCTCACGTAAAGCTCTAGTTTAGCTTACTAGTTTTCCAGGTGTGACAATGTTATTCGGTACGGTAGAGATCCCTGAGTTTCCGAGTACTGATTTGATGGCCAGTTCTCAGATTCCTTTGGCTACTACGACCAGAGAAGTTGCTATGTATGAGGTTGATGTTAAGTCTGAGGCTGAGACCGATGAAGAGGAGCTAGGTATTCGAGATACAGTGATGTATGATGACTTGGAGGATCTTGAGGGAGCTATAGTCCAGACAGTTGTGGCTATTTCTTTGAGGGATACTTCAATGGTGGGCTACAGTGAAGCGAATGATGTTGTTGAGATGGGCACTGATGCCCAGACAGAGGAGGTCACCGACATGCAGAGTTCAATCCAAGTTTATCCTGGCAGGAGGATTTTTTACTCTCTTTCTGTTCTTGTTTCGTTTTTTTTATTTCTTGGCATTTGAGGACAATTGCTAGTTTAGTTTTACGGGGTGAGGTATTTCCATATCTACCTCTTTTGGGCTGTTTTCTTGATATTTTATGTTTTGTGTGATTGTTTTTATGAATGCTGGATTTGGTTGATATATATTGGTTTTGATCCATTGTGTTGGTCCTTTGTTTTGAAATGCAAACTGTTGGAATGTTGGTTTTGAACCGATTTAAAAAATGCCACCTCTTGATGTGTTTGAATGTGGCTGTTCTCTTGCAATTTCGAGTGTCGCTTGTGATGAATACTGATGACTTGAATAGTGCTCTCGATTGAACGATATGAGTGTACAGCTTCGATGAGGAAAATTGAGTTGCATAAGTCATATTTGAACTCCTAACATCTCATTGTGACTAGCCGATTGTTGAGTTGATCTCTTGTGATGATTGTTGCACGCAAGCTGAAAATTGTAGGGTCTTGTTTGATGATTGTGTTGAATTCCGTGTGTGGTGAGGATTCTTTGAAATATGTGTTTGGTAATACCTAGAACTTGCCCCGTTAGTTTAATTGACTAATGTAAGCAAACGATTGAGATGATCTTAGTCACAATTTGTGAAGAGTAAACCAAAATTGATATCATACCTCTTTGTTACCAGCTTGTGAGAGTGTGAACCTAGCTTTACACCATTTTAGCCTATCCATTTTCTTTGGATGAAACATGAATAACTTTGACCTCGTTGTCCCATCTGTTATAACCTTCATGAAGCATTTGTTTGTTAGAATAGCCAACTTAGGCCAAAAGCCTAAGTTGGGGGTGAGGTGAAAAAGGAGGAAAGTCAAGAAGTGTAAAAAAATCTGCCCTTGAAAGATCATGATGAAAAAGATGCCCTTGTAAGATCATGTTGAAAAAGATGGAACCCCTCCATGTAAAAAAAGAAGTGAAAGAAGAAAAAGACCGGAAAATAAAAGAATTGTTGAAATAAAGCTCGTGAAAGGACAAAAGAAATGGGGTGTCCAATGAATCATGCTTAAAATATCATAGGGTGGAATGTGAATATCTAAAAGAGTGAAGGAAAAGGAGAAGAAGTGAAGTGCAGGCCATGCTTCATGAAGGTTGAAGTCACTAACCCAAAATGATCATACCTTTACCCTCAGCCCCGTTACAAGACTTGAAAGACCTTTGTGATCTTGAGTGGGATGAAAATAGTGTTGATTGGAAAATAAGGGCAAGCCTATGGGTAGAGTCATGCATGTGTTTATCTTTGGGAGTGTGAGAGTTGTGCTGGATTCCAAATTCTGGAAATTTGATGAGTCTTGTGTGAGCAGGGAATCATTCTTGGTGTGAGGGCATTTGAATGCTTTTGTTGAGCTTGAACTTGCATTTGAAGAAAGCATTATGAGCTTGATTTCTATTTAATGATGGTTAGTCACAGTTTGAATCTTAGAGTGCACAATTGATTATTGCATGAATATTTTGAACCTCTTGTGTGCATTCGTCTTGAGTCTTGAGTAGCACTGTTTTTAGACATCCTTATTGAATTGATTAATCTTATGTTTTACTTGAGGACAAGCAAAATTTTAATTTGGGGGTGTTAATGAGTCTGGGATTTTGACTCATTTAGGGCTTGTTATTCATATTATTAGTGTCCTCGATGTCTATTTTTTGCTCTAAGCTGATGTTTAAATGCTAAATTTATGGCTATGAAGGTAAAAGAGTAAGGCAAGGACATTACCGGGCATAAAGAAGCAGAAAAGATGAAAAAAGGCTCAAGATAATGAAAGCTGACAATCGCCAAAGCCACGCGACGAGTCGTCAAGTGGCACTTCAGCTCACCAAATGTTACAGTGTGCCAGCCCTGGGGAAAAGCCAACTTGGCGATGGAATTGGACCTTACGCAAACCGCCGAATTGATCGGCGACAAAGACTTTGATCGCCTAAAGTTACAGGGTCTGAATGGTGAAGAGTCAAGGCAAAACAGCGAGGAAGAAGAACCCTTGGCGCATCGCCGACTTGGTCGGCGATGCTCAACTAACTCCGTCGAATGACCCCGAAGGCAAAAATATGGGAATGTATAAATTGATTTTCAAAAAGAGTTTTTGGGAGTTCTGAGTTACTGCAAGTGTTGTTTCCAGTTCCGAGTGGTGATAAACTTTTCTTAGTTTCTTAAAGTTTTTTTAGTAGATTTTAAAGTTGGGTTTTCTATACTAACCTAATTTGGAGCATTGTAAAGACGTGGGTTTTACTACCTAGCTTATGGAGAACATAGTTGGTAATAATTTCCTACTTTTTATAATGTGTAGCTAAAACCCCCCATTCTTAGGGGTGTGATTATGTGATTAATTATCTCAATTAGCTTATGGTTGTTAGTAATTACTTATTTAATTGTTGTTTTGAAGTGGGTTCGATTGGTAATTGAGTTTTAACTTATGAATTGTAGTTGCAAATGCAGTTCTAGTCTAGTATTATATGCTTGCTTGAGAAAGAGGTTTCAGAACTAAGGTTATCAATTGATGATTTTCTATTCCTACAACCGATTAGAACATGACTTTCACTTAGTAATTGAATTCTCTACTGTATCACTCCCTGTGGGATCGACCCCAACTCTTCGTTGGGTTTATACTAGATTGCGATCGCCTACACTTAGTATTGGATAGTTGAGTGTTATCAGGCATGATCATGAAAAAGCTTAAGTTTTGAGAAAATGAGATAACTTATTTGATTTCTACATGTTTATGTACATTTGACTATGAGTGGCATATAGACTTCATGATATGATGATTTGAACATGCTTTAGCTTGGAGTTGATGTTTCCTCCTCGGATATGTGCATTTATGTAACTGCATGCATGTTGGGCTGCTAGATTTGAGTTATTTTCTTTCAGGTGATGTATAGCATCCCATTCGAGGACGAATGTTCCCAAGAGGGAGATAATGTAACACCTCAGAATTTAGAACCATAGAAAAGGGGCCAAGTGGGAGGTCACCATCCCATAACTAAGCAATGGCACCCTTTATGGAGGCATTGACGGGCTGTGAAGGGCACGACAGCTCGTGGTGGTGCTCGTGGAGCCTTCCAGTGATTGGCCAAGAGGGGATCCCCTCCCACGAGCCCTTAGACGGCTCGTGGTGAGCCTCACGCCGCGTGGTGGTAATCCTGAAGGAGAGGCACAACCCACCTCAAAGACAGCCCGTACTCACTGACCTCCTGATGGATCGTGAAGGGGAAAGCGGCCTGTGAAGCTAGTCGTGAGGTGGGACAACAGTTCAAGAGGACTTCCCAAGCCACTGGTCCAGGGTCACGACATCCCAGATGGCTCGTGGACCCTGAGACGACTCTTGAGAGCCTCCATCTGGGGGTTCGCGTCAGCTGTAAGTCAGTGATAGTTGGGTCTTTTCCTAATTATTTTGTCTTGATACTATGGCATTTAGCCCTTACCTAGAACCCATATATAAGTGATTTTAACCTAAAATCAACCCATTCAAGTCATTCTCTCAAATTTACAAAAGAAGAACAAGTCTTCCTCTCAAATATTTGTCTCTCTAAAAAGCTTGAAGAAGAAGGGTTCAACCTAGGGTTTCAAGTCAAGTCACCAATTCCTCCATTAAAGTTAAGAAATTGGCATTGAGGTATGATAGTTTTCATCCATGGAGTTCCTAAATTCTCCAAATTTTCAAAGTTAGAAATCCCCAATTCAGTTAGGGTTTTTCTTCTATGTTGTGGGTTCTCTTGATTATTGATTTAATTGATTGATTTATTATCTCTTATGCATGAACTGAGTTAATATCATCTTTTTATGACGATCCCCCATGAACCCATCTAATTCCCATGTTTCCAAGTTATGATCATATGATGTGGATTTTGAATTATGAAAGAAGAGTTTATGAAATCAAGCATGTTCTTATGAAATTTATGTAAATATTTTAAGAATGCTTTGAAAGTGAAGTATCAATGATGTTGTTATTGTTGTGTTGTTTAAAGGATTTCTTATATACACATGAAAGCATGATTGTGAAAGGTGTTCTCACATAATAAGGGCTCTTAGGGTTGAAAGGTCTTCTCACCTAAAATGAACCAATGTTAAGGAGCTATTCTAATATTGAGGCAAGAGGCGATTACCCATGCTCTCTAATTGAAATGACAAGAGGCGATTACCCATGTCACATGATGTAAGGACAAGAGGCGATTACCCTTGTTCCTTTAAGAGCTAAGATGAATATGATTAAGAACTATTTAGTGGAAGTTAAGCTTAGTACCGAGTGGACAGATGGCGATTACCCGTGTCCCATAAATTATGTGCCAACATAGGATTGTCTAGATAGACATTAGCTAGTGGATCCACATAAGCTAGAAGTTCATGGTCCTCACCTTGGCAAGTAGGACAAAAACCTTTTCGGTGTGGGAGACTCTGGATTCCATGTTGATAGCTCACATGGTCTTATATGTCGGTTAAGGCTACTTCCCACAAACAAGCTAAGATGAACATAAGGTTACTTTAAGAAGTATCTTACATATGAGTTAAGATGATGTTCACTTGCATTGATCATGTTTAACGACTTATGTTTTCCAACATTCAAGATTCATGTTTTAGCTTGATCCTTGCATGCTCATGAAAATGTACCTTTTTACATGACTACATATGTTTTATGCATGACTATCATACTTGGTACATATTTTGTACTAACGCATACTCTTGCCTACATTTCCCCAAATGTAGAGTCCGACAGTCAGGGTTCCCAGTTTCATGGCTAGAGTTTGTTGAGGAGATTTCGAGTTTTGGTGAGTCCTCGTGCTTCGAGGATGGAATTTTATTGTTTTCAGTTTTCCTCTTAATTTCAGTTTGAAATATGATGTACGGGCTACACCAAAATTTATTCTTATGTACTAGATGGCTGAGACAATGTTTCGACTTTCGCTTTACTTTTATAAAACTTTTGGACTTGAAATACTCCTCTTTATCTCTTTTATTCTATTTCTTGTATGATGAATGTTAAGTGGCTTGTATGGGGCCTCTTGAGGGTCCTATAAACCATGTTACGCCTAGGGTCTACCTTTGGTTGTGACACCTTCTAAATCTCATTACGCCTTTAATGGGTAATAATCAAAGAAATAACTTGTCACCAGCTCTGAATCTCAAAGGCCCAAGCCTATGGTCAGCATAACTTTTATCCCTTCTCTATGCTAACCTAAGTCTATCCTGAATCACCCAAACTTTGTTAAAATCCCCCTGAACCAAATCAATACCAGATAGCCTAGGCTCTACAGCCTCAAACCAATAAACTAGAGAGCGACAACGCCCACCATATAAGGCCTGGAATAGTTTAATCTGAATACTTCAATAGTAGATGTTGTTATACGCAAATTCCACCAAGGCTAATAACTGATCACAGTGACCTCCAAAATCCAACACACATCCCCACAACATAATCCTCAAAGACCTAATTAGTATGCTTTTAATGCCCATCAGTATATAGGTTAAATGTCATGATAAGGTCTAATCAAGAATCTAAATCCTCCCGAAAGTCCTCTAGAATCTAGAAGTGAACTCAGAACTTCTATCAGATATAATAGACACATGCACTGCTTTGATACGAACTACAAAAAATTCCAACTCCTCTATCATATTTAGAACTCTTCCACAATGTTCCAACTCCTTTTTCTGTCTCTTTTGGGCTATTTATAGTGTCCCAAAATTATGTCCAAAACTCAATGCGCGACTCGTGCAGCGGCGTTAGTCAGGCTCACCGAGCTCATTCGGTGAATCGCTAATCATGCTTCGGCTCGCCTTTTTCTTGCTCCATGCTTCAGGTGTTTGAACATCAGCCGACGATCCCATTTGAGTCTCCTTTTCTTGTTCGGCTAGTCGCCAATTACTACTTTTGTTCACCTTTTAAGCCTCAAATTTTTCACCCGGTATTGTCAAATTCAGCGATGTTCACCTTGTTTTTTTTTTGCACTCGGTGCATCACCGTTTCTTAGTGAGTTCGCCAACTAGCTTCAAGTAATTAGATCAGTGCACCGTCAATTTTGGCGAGATCATACTCATTTTGCGATCCGCCCTTTGCAATAGGCCATCATAAAATGTGGAGTTTAAACTTCTTTTCGTGTTTTGGCCATTCTTTCACACATTCAGCCCTGCCTTGTCCTTTAGCCTTCAAAGTTACAAATTATGAAAATATCATTAGAATAGGACATAATTAGGTATTAATGACACTAATTGTTGAGCTAAATAGGCCTCAAATGACTGTAAATCTACACTCACCAACACCTCCAAATTAAAATTTTGATTGTCCTCAAGTAAATCAAGAACACAATTAGCTCAATAAGAGTGTCTGGAACAATATTCAATGAGAGCTAACATGCAAGTGCCATTCCAAGACTACTCTCAACAATATACTACACTCAACCATCATCAATAAGCTTCAAATGATGACTAGCCTGTTTCAACGGAAGCTCAAGCTCATTATAGCTTTTTTTCTAATGCAAGACCATGTTTCAACAAATGCATTCAAGTACCCTCACATCAAGAATGATTACATGCTCTCACAAAGAAACTCAATAAAGATATAAGGAATCAATGCAACTCTCACTCTCTAAAAAGATAAATAGATGCAAGCATGGGTCACTAAAGGCAAGAATGGGTCACTACAACAAATTTGATTATTAGTGACAAATCATTTTGACACTTAAAATACATATTTCGTCACAAAAGAACTTTAGTGACGAAAAATAATTCGTCAATCATTCATTCCTAAAGCATGGGTCACTAAATGTATATAGAGACAACTTAGTGTTTTATCACTAAATAGAGTTGTATTAACTACGAAATTATTTTTTTTGTCCCCAAATGCATACTATTGATGAAGAACTTGTTCGTCATAAAAATTATGAAATTTTGTAGGTAATTATGTGTTTTCATCATTAAGGCTGACAAAACTAATGTATCACTATCTATTTTGTTTAATCAGTGACGATGTCATTTGTCTCTAATATTATATATATTTCGTAGTTGAACAAACATTATTTTCTAACTAAAAAATATCTTTTACATACAAATTCTTTTTATCCCTAAATATATAAATTAGTGAAAATTTCATTTTCTTACAATTTTGTAGTTGAAAACAATAATGTCATCAGTAAAAATGGTTCTTTTGGCGACGAAACAAAATTGTAACTGCAAACTGTCATAATCAGCGACAATCATAATTGTCATAATATACAAATTTAGTTTGTAGATAATAAATAGGTACTTTTGTGACAAAGATTCTTCGTCACTAAATGCCATACTTTTTTGACAAAAATGCGATTGTCATAAAAATGATTGTAGTCGTCGCTAAAATTAAGTTTTTGAGGATAAAATATGTTGTCACTGATCACAAGCATCTAATGACATTTAAATTAGTAGTGATACTATTTACAATTTTTATTTAACTAGGTTTTCGTTAATTTGAATTTTTTTAAAAATAAACCAATTATAAAAAAATACAATTATTAAATAATAATAAAAAAAAAATTAATCTTCATAACCTGGAATAGTTTTGTTTTATGAGAAGAACTATATAAATTAAAAATAACAATATATAAAAAGAAGCAAAATAATAACTAAAAAAATTACACTATATCATATAGTAATTATAAGAAATCATATGACATTATGAGATGATATCTCATTACATGTTCCTTATGGAAGAACTAATATTAAGTAAAATCTATTTAACTTGAAAATCTAAGATATACTAAATATTAACAAAACCAATTAAGGCAATAAAATGGAGGTTGCTTCTCAAAATAAGAAGCCCTTCTCAAGTAACTAATCTTGATTTCCACCTTCACAACCGGTGTAAAAGAAAATAATCTAAGATTTGATTTCATATATTGTGATATCATGATATACAACAATAAGATACCTAGTGTAATCTCATATATGTAAACCTTGTCTCTCCTAATTTGGGGTGGAGAGATTGTTTCTAATCCCCCAACTCAAAAGAAATGTAATGAATGAAGAAAAGTAAAAAAGGCAAAGAGACTTTAAAATATTATTCTAATTCCTTCTACAGAGGGAAAAAGAATCAACAAGCAACAATTCTTACATTTGCTATTTCCACATTTCTCCATTACACTATATAAAGCAACTAGCGGTTGTAGCCGGTTTTATCGAAAAAAGAATGTTTTTCAATGGGAGTCTCATCTGAGTAGTTGGTTCAGTCGCTTTTGAGAATTAAGATTCACGGGTAGTGAGATAGCATACTCTTATGATTGATTTAAAGTCGTTCACTAATAGATGGCCTTTGACTCTTCGAACGGGTATGCTTGAAAGGATGTTTGGACATTTACTTGGATCATACATGTCTAACATATTTTCCAAGTAGACGTTTGAAGTTCCGTTTCTGAAGAAGCCTAAGGGGTTTCCTGTATTGTTTAGGACTGGACAACTTTGAACGGGCCCAACACGAAAGTGTATAATGTTATTATATGTCATAGATGCTTAAAAGGTAAATTCTTTGTTGCATATATATTTTGGGTGACCTTATAGTGCCAAGTTATTTTGCTTGGAAAAAAAAAGTCACATTGTTTTATTGATTGCTTACAATTTATTTAAATTTTACCTGTAAATGAATAAATGAGCATGTCAAATTACAACAGATTAGATTTAGAAAAGGTTTGTCACGACCCACACCATCGTGATTGGCACCCACACTAATCCGCCAGTGGGAGAACCATTAATACTAACCAACTAACCCCAAAGCTAGACAATGAAAGATACAGAAGCAGGTTTAAATGCAGAAATGAACTGGAGTTTCCATAAACTCCGAAAGTCTAACAAGACAATTACTAAAACATTGTGGAAACAACGCTTAGAACCTGAAAGTCAATGTACCAAAATTCTAAAGTTCAACAATTCTAAGAAAAAGGGGTACAACCCCGAAGCTAAACAAACGAATACCTAAAGTACTAGTCAAAGTCCGAAGAAAATGGACTAAAGAAAAAGAGAACTCATGGCAGCCTGGAGGAACTGGCTCACCCTTGAATTCGATCTCGATCAGTGATCTCCTATATGAGGTCTGTCAGTAGCCGCCTGAAGATGCCCTGTACTCAACAAAGAAAGAGGCAAGTGCAGTATCAGTACACAACCACAGTGTACTGGTAGGATCACGCGGCTATTCCAGTAAGCGAACATACATAAGAAATTACAACATAGTAAACATGACATGTACAGAACATATACACATATACCGGTTATCATTTCAAGAACAACTTACAATTCCACATTCTCATTAACAAGTAATTATGACAATTCAATGGTCCTCTTATGGGACCCATACCCAAACTGTTAGTGTGCCGGAACGTGACACCTGATCGCAATTAGTGTGTCGGAACGTGACACCCGATACAATGTGTATGTCGGTACGTGACATCCGATGCTAATAAGTGTGTCGGAACATGACACCCGATCCATTCAACATGCCACAGTCACTCTTAATCATACAATCAAGTGTTGATTCATGGCATACAATCATTCATTCATACTCATTTGCATTAGGTGTGATCAATAGTGCAACATTCGCATACATACATGCATTACAATGAAGCAAATACTAACATACATCACACAAACATGAAATCAACCATCACCTACCTCGAAACCAAGCTCGAATCCCCCTAAGGCACTTGAATCTTCCCTTTCCGAATTCTTTCCGCTTGTTCGTGGTCTAAAAACATACAATTAACGCAAGCATCAATAAGCGAGGCCTAATTACCCGGATTACAATCAACATTATCAACCCTAGGCCAAACCCAAATCCCAATACCCAAATTAGGTCTTTTCCACTATTAACTTCAGATCAAAACCTTCCCCCAAGAATCTAAGTTCTACAGATCAAAAAAATAGATTAGGGGAATAAAATCTTTACCTTTAGTTCTAGAGGAGGTGGAAAACTATCAAGAACTTTCCCTGAGTCGTTCCTCAGCTCTCAAGAACGAAAGTTGCAGAATAATAACGTTTTGGGGGTCTAATTCCGACTTAAGTCGCGACTGGCCTGCTGCAGCGGACCTCGTCCCGCCCTGGCGGCTTGCACGGAGACAGGGAGTCAGAATTTGAGTTCCAAACTCCCATTTCACAACACACCTTCAATCCATGACATTCAAAAACAATCCGTTCACGCTAAGATCAGTTTCACGAGTTCTACTCGCTCGAATTCGATTCTATAAAGTCGTACAGGTTCCTTAACATCTTAGCTATCTACTCATGTGATCAAAATCATAATTAGATATCTCATTCATTACCAGATTTCCCTGGACCTCACTGACTCAGATTTCAGCCAAATCTGGACTAGGCTACGAATTCCCAAGTTACTACTCAAATGTTTTCTGACCCCAATTCTTTCCCCATTGGCTTTTCCCTAACGACGGGATCAGGTCATTAAAATAGATACCAATTTACCCCTCACTCGTCCCCGAGTGATCAACTAGGAAAGACTGGCTAAAGTAAAG
This sequence comes from Solanum etuberosum, assembly GCA_029582245.1. NCBI lineage: Eukaryota > Viridiplantae > Streptophyta > Magnoliopsida > Solanales > Solanaceae > Solanum > Solanum etuberosum. The sequence continues at coordinate 42,882 of JAJONR010002961.1, forward strand.
GTAGAGTAGTACCTGAATGGTCGAACAACTGGGGATACTTGTCTCGCATATCCTTCTCGGTCTCCCAAATATCTTCCTCAACCGGATGATGCTTCCATTAAACTTTCGCAGACTTTATCTCCTTGGTCCTCAACTTCCAGTTATCGTGATCAAGAATTGCAACCGGTTCCTCCTTATACTGAAGGTCCTTGTCTAATAAGATTGAGTCCCATTTTATTATGTAATCCCCGTCCCCATGATACTTCTTCAACATGGACACATAAAGTACTGGATGAACTCCAGATAAATTCGGAGGTAAAACCAATCTATAAGCCACTGGACCTACACGGTCAAGGACTTCAAAGGGTCCATTATTTTGAGGACTAAGCTTGACCTTCTTGCCGAATCTCATTACCCCTTTCATGGGGGACACTTTAAGAAGAACTTTCTAACCAATCTGAAATGCCTTGTCTCTTACCTTATGGTCTGCATACTTTTTCTGTCGACTTTGGGCTGCTAGAAGCTTAGCTTGGATTCTCCTTACCTTATCCTAAGCATCCCTCACCAAGTCAACCCCCAAAGGTTTAACATCTCCAGCCTCAAACCATCATATGGGTGATCTACATCCTCTCATATACAGTGTTTCAAATGGTGTCATATCAATGCTGGAGTGGTAACTGTTATTATAGGAGAACTCACACAAAGGTAGGAATTTATCCCAATGCCCTCCAAAGTGAATCACACATGCCCTCAACATGTCCTCTAACACTTGAATGGTCCTCTCTATCTACCTGTCCATTTGCAGATGGAAAGCGGTGCTGAAAGTGAGTTGAGTACCCAACTCCTCATGCAATTTTCCCCAAAACTTGGATGTGAACTGCGTACCACGGTCTGAAATGATAGAAAGGGGCACTCCGTGCAGCCTCAGTATCTCCTTCACATACACCTTAGACAATTGTTGCGCATTGTAGTCTATTCTGACTGGAATGAAATGGGATGACTTAGTCAACCTGTCAACCACTACCCAAATAGAATCAAACTTTCCCAAAGTCTTGGGGAGACCAACCACGAAATCCATAGCTATCCTTTCCCACTTCCATTCTGAAATTGGCATTCTCTGAAGCAAACCTGCAGGCCTTTGATGTTCATATTTTACTTGTTGGCACTTTTGGCACTTAGCCACAAACTCCGTTATGTCTTTCTTCATGCCAGGCCACCAATAAAGTCATTTCAATCTCGGTAAATCTTAGTCACACCCGAATGAATGGAATACCGCAAACCATGGAATTCTGTCAATAAATTTTGAATCAAGTCGTCCACTCTAGGAACACAAATCCTTCCTTTAAAACTGAGCACATCCCCCGCATCAAGAGCCATATCTTGCGCCTTACCAGACACGGTCTTCTTTCTAAGCTCATTCAAATTCTCATCCTCAAACTGTTTGGCCTTAATCTCTTCAATGAAGGTGGCCCTAACCTCAACGCTAGCTAACACCCCACCTCTTTCTGAGATGCCCAATTGTATGAACTTAGATTCCAAGGTTTGTATTTCCTTAGCCAAAGGTCGCTTGGTTACACCCAAACAAGCTAGACTACCCATACTCACCGCCTTCCGGCTTAATGTGTCTGCCACCACGTTAACCTTACCCGGATGATACTGGATGGTCACATCATAATTCTTGAGTAACTCCATCCACCTTCGTTGTCTCAGATTTAGATCATTTTGGGTGAATACATGTTGTAGGCTATGGTGGTAAGTTAATACCTCACACTTGACACTATAAAGATAATGCCGCCAGATCTTGAGAGCAAACACTACCGCTGCCAACTCCAAATCATGTGTCGGGTAATTTTGCTCATGTACATTCAACTGCCGCGATGCATAAGCTATAACATTTTTATCCTGCATCAACACAGCACCCAAACCCGCATGTGAAGAATCACAATAAATAATAAAATCTTTACCTTCAATCGGTAGTGCTATAATAGGTACTGTGGTCAGAAGAGTTTTGAGCTTTTGAAAGTTCTCTTCAAATTTTTCAGTCCATTCGAAAGGTACCTCCTTTTTGGTCAACCTTGTCAGATGTATGGCAATAGAAGCAAAGTTTTTCACAAACCGTCGATAGTAGCTAGCGAGCCCCACAAAACTCCTAACCTCAGTCATAGAGCTAGGCCAGACCTAATTTTTAACCGCTTCAATCTTTTGGGGATATACCATTACCCCTTCCCTTGAAACTACATGTCCAAAAAAGGCAACCGAAGTCAACCAAAACTCACACTTAGAAAATTTCGCATACAAATTTTATCTCCCAAGAACACCCAGAACAATACGAAGATGGTCGGCATGCTCTTCCTCACTTTTCGAATAAACCAAAATGTCATCAATGAACATAATAACAGACGAATCCAGAAATGGTTTGAACACACCATTCATCAAACTCGTGAAATTTGCAGGTACATTTGTCAATCAAAACGACATAACTAGAAACTCATAGTGCCCATAGCGGGTTCTGAATGTCGTTTTTGGTATATCCTCAGGCCTAATCTTTAATTGATGATTACCAAACCTTAGATCAATCTTAGAGAAAATGGATGCACCCTGTAACTAATCGAAAAGACCATCTATCCAAGTCAGTGGATACTTGTTCCGAATGGTGACCCTATTCAATTGAAGATAGTCTATGCACATCCTCATACTACCATACTTTTTCTTAATAAGCAAGACGGGGGCACCCCATGGGGAAGCACTGGGATGGATGAATCCTTTATCAAGCATCTCTTGGATTTGAGCCTTAAGCTCTCTTAATTCTGTTGGAGCCATACGGTAAGGAGGAATAGAAATGGGGCGAGTACTAGGCTCCAAGTCAATGCAAAAATCGATATCTCTATCTAAAGGCATACCAGGAAAATCAGTAGGAAACACTTCTCTAAATTCTAACACCACATGAATAGACTCAATAGAGGGAGACTCAACCTCAACATCCCGAATATAAGCCAAATAAGCTAAACAACCCTGCCCCACCAGTTTCCTAGCCCGAATGGAGGATATGATCTTAGCTAGCTTAGGATTGTACACCCCTTCCCACTCTAAGCTTTCCCTACCCCAGATCTCTAGAGTCACAGACTTAGTATTACAATTAAGCACAGCATAATAGGGGGACAACCAAGTCATGCCTAAGATGATATCGAAGTCAGTCATATCCAAAATAACCAAATCAGCCCAAGTCTGAAAACTTATAAACTATATAGGACAAGCACGATAGACATGAGTGACTATGAAAGACTCTTCAACTGGGGTAGAAACATGGATGGGGGCCAAGTATATCACAAATCATATCAAATCCCAATGCAAACTGAATAGACACATATGAATAAGTACATACCGGATCAAACAAAACAGTAGCCATCCAATCACATACAAGAATAGTACATGTGATCACTGCGTCAGAAGACTCTGCCTCACTCTTGCTTGGAAAGGCATAACACTGAGCCCTGTCATCTTGATGGGCGACCTCCTTGCCTGGTTGCACTGCTCCTCTCCCTGCGTTACCATTTCCCCGGCCTCTACGGACTCGTTGATTTCCTCCTCGCCCACCTTGTGGACATCCTCTACTATTATTACCATTGCCCGCGGGTACCACTGCTCTAGTCTACTACTCCACGGAGTCCAACATGCATGGGGGGGGGGGACAATCTCTCCTCATATGTCCAGGTTCTCCACAATTATAAAAAGTGCAATCAAAGGACGGCCTGATACCTAATGAGTCCGAGATTTGGACTCACTTAGGGCTTTATTTGTATCGGTTTAGTGTCCTCAAATGCTTATTTTGTGCCAATAATTGATGTAAAACCCTTGATTTTCAGGATTATGGATTAAGGAACAAAGCAAGGACACTAAGTTGCAAAAAGGAAGAAAGCGAGCTGAAAGAATGAAGAAAACAAAGCCTGGTAATCGCCAAGTCCACTTGGCGAGTCGCCGAATGGCCATTTGACCGCCTAAAGTTCCAGTGTGCCAAGCTCTGAGGGTAAAAATCAAGTTGGCGAGAGAAAGAAGCAGTCGGCGGATCGGTGAGTGGTTTCGTGATGCAGTGTTGGATCACCCAAAGTTACAGACCTTGAAGATGCTGAATGTCAAGGCAAAAGGGCGATTTAAGTGACCAAAGGGCGGATCACCGAGTGGTTAGGCGAGCCCGACTTACTTCGCCAAGTGATTCTTCGCAGCACATTTTTGGTGACTATAAATATGTTTTTGAACATTTATTTTGGAGGAATTTTTCATATCAATTGGTATCTGAGAGTCTATTTTTGAGTTTTGAACTGAAGAGACAGTTTTCTCTAGTTTTTCCTAAGCTTTGAAGAATTGAAGTTTTTTACTTTTGAGAAATTGGAAGTGGGTCTTTGATATTCTTCGAATTGAAACATTATAAGGACAAATCAATCTTACCCAGTTGATGGAAACTCAATTTGGTAACGATTTTTATCTTTTTATAATGTATAGCTAAAACCCCAATTATTGGGGTGTGATTATGCGATTATGGGCTCATTTAGCTTATGGGTATTGCTAATTGTTAGTTTATTTTCTATTTAAAAGTCAGTTCAATCATTTATTGCGGATTAATTTAAGAATTGTAGTTGCAAATGCGATTCTACCTTTGTGTTCTTGGCTTGCGCGAGAGAGAGGTTTTAGAACTATGGTGTTTGATTAATGGTCTGGGGGTATTGGGTTGACCTGGGTTCAGCTCGAGAGAGTGAATCCTAAACCCTTTTCCACACATTCAGCTCGAGAGAGTGAATGGACTAAGGTGTGGGATGTTCTTATTTTTCATGCTTGTTGATGTTAGAGAAATCAACTTGATTCGGGGTAAATTGTTCGAGAGAAAGTTTATCTCCTCTATAGCCTAGCTTACTCACTAATATTTAGCCATTTCTCTAATAGTTTCAATTACCCATTTGTCTATAATATCCTATAATTGAATCACATCCAAAGAACCCGTCTCATTATTGTTATTTCGTATTGTTTGCTGCTGTTTGTAGTTGATAATTTCAAAACCAAAACCCCCATTTGACATTCGTGTCACCCCCTGATTTGAATGATGTTTTTATTCGAATGACTGATTTGAGCATATTCGTACTTTCCTATTGAATCTCAAACACGTACCGCTCTCTGTGGGATTCGACCCCAACTCATTCAGTTGGGTTTTATACTGATTAATGACCATTGACGCTTAGAATTGGATGACGTGTCTTTGATAGTAACATTCTGATGTGGAGTCCCCGAGTAATTACCTGTAGAAGCAAGCATAACGGACTGAATGGGTCAGGCTGCATATGTCGGCCTCCCTGAACCTCTGGAGTAGGAACCCCTAAAATTACCTGTGCTCTTAGCTTTCTTAGCGAACGCCTTAGCCTGCCCATCACGCCTAACTCCTTCCACTTTCTTCACAAAATCCGTTACCTCATTAAAACTTTTCCCTGCAGAAGTCATGTGAACGGAAAATACCAATAACTCGGAGTTCAGTCCCTTGACGAATAGACGAATCCTCTCCTCCTCAGTAGTCACCAGTTGCGTAGCATATCTAGACAAAGCATGGAACTTAGCCTCATAAGTAGCCATAGACATACCACCTTGATCCAAAGCCATGAACTCATCCTTCTTACGATCTCTCAAGGTCCGGGGCACATACTTTTCCAAAAACAGAGCATGAAACTGGGTCCAAGTGAGTTGGGGTAAAACTGACGATCTGCATTTCACATATGCTCTCCACCACTGCTTAGCCTCACCCTGAAGTTGGAAGGTCACGAATTCTACCCCATGCTGGTGTACGATACCTAACTTATGCAGCCTCTCATAACAATCCAAGATGAATTCGTAGGCGTCCTCACTCTCGGAACAATGGATCACAGGTGGCTTCAACTTCAGAAACTTAGTCAACATTTCATGCTCATTACCAGTCATTACGGGATCCAACAAAGGACGGAAAAAGGCATCAGTGCCTAATGTTGCATCTCCTCTGGGACTAGTAACAAGAACGGGGCGGTTGGTTGGGGGTTGAGTAGCTTGCACTGCTGGAAGGATTCCAGGACCAACCAATCCTTTCAGAAAAGACATGATTTGTTGAGCTTACACTGGTTCTAAGGGAGGAACGCCGGTATTCCTAGCCGGTGCATCCTCTTCCTTTCCAGCATCCCCCTCGTCCTCAATCTCCACATTCTCTTCTACCTTTTCATGATGTGTGGGAGGAACCTCATCTCTTGAAGCATTCTCAATTTGTGCTCCACCCCTAGTGGGTGCTACCCTTCATCGGCCTCTGCCCCTTGCTCTTCCTCTACCCCTGCCTCGACTGCGACCTCTTGCTGCAGATTCCTCAGCTAGCTCATTGACGGGAGTGACGGGCCTGACGCGCGGACAGAAGACTGAAGGAGATTAGATACCAATTGGAATCAAGTTATAGCACGAAAGGAGACAAGAGAAAACAGAGGGATTTCCTAAAGTCCTATAGCCTCTCGAAGAAAAGTACAGACGTCTCCGTACCATTCTGCAAGACTCTACTAGACTCATTTTGATACACCGAGATCAACGAACCAAGGGCTCGGATACCAACTTTGTCATGACCCAAACCATCGTGATTGGCACCTATACTAACCCTACGGTGGGAGAACCATTAATACTAACCAACTAACCCCAAAGCTAGACATTTAAAGATACGGAAGCAGGTTTAGATGCAGAAATGAGTTGGAGTTCCCATAAACTCTGAAAGTCTAACAAGACAATTACTAAAACATTCCGGAAACAACTCCTAGAACCTGAAAGTCAATGTACCAAAACTCTAAAGTTCAACAATTCCAATAAAAAAGGGTACAACCCCGAAGCTAAACAAATGAATACCTAAAGTACTAGTCTAAGTCCGAAGAAAATGGACTAAACAAAAAGAGAACTCATGGCAGCCTGGAAGAACTGGCTCACTCTTGAATTCGATCTCAATCAGTGATCTCCTATATGAGGTATGTCAGTAGCCGCTTGAAGATGCCCTGTACTCAACAAAGAAAGAGCAAGTGCAGTATCAGTACACAACCACAGTGTACTGGTAGGATCACGCGGCTATTCCAGTAAGTGAACATACATAAGAAATCACCACATAGTAAACATGACATGTACAAAATATATACACATATATCGGTTATCATTTCAAGAACAACTTACAATTCCACATTCTCATTAACAAGTAATTATGAAAATTCAATGGTCCTCTCATGAAACCCATACTCACAATGTACATTCTCATAATCATACAATCAAGTGTTGATTCATGGCATACAATCATTCATTCATACTCATTTGCATTAGGTGTAATCAATAGTGCAACATTCGCATACATACATGCATTACAATGAAGCAAATACTAACATACATCACACAAACATGAAATCAACCATCACCTACCTCGAAACCAAGCTTGAATCCCCCTAAGGCACTTGAATCTTCCCTTTCCGAATTCTTTCCGCTTGTTCGTGGTTTAAAAACTTAAATTAACGCAGGGATCAATAAACGAGGCCTAATTACCCGGATTACAATCAACAATATCAACCCTAGGCAAAACCCAAGATCCCAATACCCAAATTAGGGCTTTTCCACCATTAATTTCAGATCAAAACCTTCCCCCAATAATGATTATCCAAGAATCTAAGTTCTACGGATCGAAAAATGGATTAGGGGAGTAAAATCCTTACCTTTAGTGCTAGAAAAGGTCGAAAACTGTCAAGAACTTGCCCTGGGTCGTTCCTCAACTCTCAAGAGCGAAAATTGCAGAATAATAACGTTTTTGGTGTTTAATTCCGACTTAAGTCACGACTGACCCGCTGCAGCAGACCTCGTCCCGCCACAGCAGCCCCGCCCTGGCGGCTTGCACGGAGACAGAGAGTCGGAATTTGAGTTCCAAACTCCAATTTCACAACACACCTTCAACCCATGACATTCAAATACAACCCGTTCACACTAAGATCAGTTTCGAGAGTTCTACTCACCCGAATTCGATTCCATAAAGTCGTACGGGTTCCTTAACGTCTTAGCTATCTGCTCATGTGATCATAATCATAATTAGATCTCTCATTCATTACCAGATTTTCCTAGACCTCACTGACTCAGATTTCGTCTAAATCTAGATTAGGTTAGGAATTCTCAAGTTACTACTCAAAAGTTTTCTGACCCCAATTCTCTTCCAATTGGCTTTTCCCTAACGACGGTATCAGGTCGTTACAAGGTTGCACATCTCCTTAATTTTCTTTTGTGTTTTATGCTCTACTCGAAAATGTAATACAGATTTCAATGAAGATATAATTTTTTTCCCAGTTGAAATGTCAAAGCAAACCTGATTTTGGAAAACATAGGTATTTTTCTAGACTTTTCAACTTCTTCATGATTAATCTTAACGACAATCAGCTCATCAGAACTCATAATTAACCACAGGTCTACGCTTCTCATGCTTCTAGTAGTATCGAGCAGCAGCGGTACTACCGGAAAGGAGGTATAGTAAATAGTAAGGCGTCGTTTGGTTTGAATACAAGGTATGGTAGAATTAGTTATGTTGAGATTAGTTATACTGGGATAAGTTATGCTGGGATTAGTTATGTTGAAAGTAGTTTTTATTGCTTGTTTTGTTTGTCATATTAAAGATAATAAGCATGGCATTCTTTCTAAGAAAAAATTGTTTGTTTACAAAAATACCATCTACCTTATTTAACTTTTATACATATCTATTATAGAGCTTTTGTTACGTACTCTTTAAAACAAAACATCCACCTTATTTAGCTTAATTGCTAAGCGATGCATAAATTATTATGCTCGTATGCGTCACTTCATCTTGTAAGTATATTAATTTTCTTTTGCGCCTTGTTGCGACATGAAATTGGATTTAGTAATAAACAAACGGTAGAGTGAAAATGACGTATGTCACAACATATAATCTTTTTGTTTAGTGATTATACCCAGGGGCGTTGCTAGAGCTACCCCAGGGTGTCCAACTGGACACCGTTCGTCGTAAAATTACGTTGTATATATATGTCAAATTCTACATTTAAAGGATATATATTTAAAGTTGGACACCATTGACAAAGGTTATGCCTTTGGCATAGTGGTAATAGGTGTCTGTGAAGAATTTTTTTTTTAATTTATTTGGACAGCCACCAACCATTATTCTTGGACACCCTTAATTAAATTTCTGACTCTGCCATTGAATTTATACCAATAGTAAGGATGCATATTCTTAGACACTCTTAATTAAATTTCTGGCTTTTGCCGGTGAATTTATACCAATAGTAAGGATGCATAGAAGGACAAAAAATTCAACAAAACAACTAATATAAAAAAATTGGACCAAAACTCATCAAAAACTGCATTACAACAACAGTAAGAAATTTACAAAAAATGCTCCAAAACCGCCCTAAACTTAACAAAACAATAAAAACTGCATTTAAATATTCAAAAACTGAACAAGAACTGCACTAAATATTCAAAGACCGGATAAAATCTGATCTGAAAAGTGATATTCAAAAGGATATAAGGGGTATTTTTGTCATTTTAATTATATTATCCCTGAATAAGTTATCCTGGAATTGTTATTCCACCCAGAGGGAGGGATAACTTATCCCAATACTATTTATTAATCGTGGGATAAGTTATTCCATCCTGTGTAACCAAACAAGGGATTAAGACCCACTAAAAATTTATCTCATGACTATTTTCTCTTATCCATCACACCAAACGATCCCTAAGGGGACTGAATTAAGAAGCCAATGAAGCTATGTTATTTGCAGCCTGCATGATATTTGATCTACTGAATTAAATAATAAGAAAAACATTATAATAAAAGATACTAAATTACCTTCATAACAAAGTAAAGATCAAGACTATTACATCCGTAAAATCTATCCCAGGTAAATGACAATCTAGTAACTCCAAGGACTATGCACAAAAGTGTATAAATCTTTTGAAAATAAAATAAATGTACTGCTGAATTCAAAGAACCTAAAGTAAAAGTAGCTCAATAAATGAATGTAGCTACCTGACTGAAGCGACAGCTTCTGAATCTCTCTTGATTTTGTGTGTATAGTTTCACTTGCTTGATAACTTCTATTACGGTCAGAGATAGGAAAGAATCCAAAACTTGCAAAGATGTTAGGCTTTAAACGCAGCTAATTAGGACATATAAACTGAAAAGCTAGGTCGAAACTATGTCTCCGACTAATATTCAAATCAAAACTGTGAATGTGTATTAATGTAGCACAAGAGATTACATTAGCTTCTACGATGACCCGAACCATTTTCGTATCGTTTAAAAGTGGGACAAAGGAAATGATCAAAGCATTGGGAGAATTTGATAACAAAGTGCCTATGATAGATATGTTGAGCTGTTGGAATATGTAATAAATATCTCTGCTTCTTTGTATAGCGTTCTTTAGTGACTGGGCCTTCTTATTGTCAGATTTTTTTAATAAGGAAGTGAGATCGGTCATTCAAGAAAATTACAAGATTGGGTATGTAAGAAGTCCATAACATAGGCAATTGGTTTGAGAACACTTACAACTTGGTTAATCTTTTCACTTGCTCTTCTGATGGAGGTGGTGGTACATAAAAAGCATCATCAATTATAGCCTGCGATAGCGAGATTAATGAGCAATTCATAATAGACCGGTATATTGAGAAACAAATCTACTCACTGAAACATCATCTGATCCCACTCAAAGATGGACTTCTACCGTTCCAATTGATAGCAAGTGGTAACAATCATGTAATGAATGCTCCATATGAGTACTTGTAATTTACTCTAAGCATCTTCGATGTTACCCTGAAAAGAATCACAACACACAATTATCTTTGTGGCCTTTAATAAGGTCTAAACAAACAGAAAAGAATATAGGGAATAGGCTCACTTATGAGTTCTCGTCATTGTTGAAGAGATCATAAGCTCGCCATCATTATTTATCTGATTCTTTTCCTATTTAGAATATTAAAAACCTACCTAGTGTTAGGTTCGTTGAAAATTTGCAATAAATAAGATAACAATAAGTAAAATGCATATTAATCAGAAGATGCATTATTGCCTTTTGCAATTATTATCTGATATGCGAACGTGTAGAACAAGCTTTTCAATGTGTGATGAAACAAGCAGAAAATGTGTAGAACAAGCATAAGGGGCATTATGGACTACGTGTAGAACAAGCTTTTCAGTAGCAAGAAAATAGGTTTAACCATTAAATAATTATTGCTGAAAATTAGGATGCTTAAGGATAAAACTCATTAGCGATAAAAACAAGCGTTTTAAAACTCTCTAAAATACAAGCCCAAATCTCTCCAATTTCAAATCTTGAATTGGTGATAGCAAGAACCATTTCATTGTATCGGTATACATATGCAGTGACAGGCAGATGGTCTATTTTTTTCCTTTTATCAAAGTATGCAAGAACTTAATCATACGTTTTAGACTAAATGATGTCTTCAGAATTCTCCGACAATAAAAGAACTAGTTTTGCTTTATTTGCTTTAATATTTCATTATAATGAGGAACATGATAGATGATAATAATAGGATGAACCCTCCAGATAAAAGATAATCAATTTTTACACTAATTTTGTATCCTATTTCTAATATGTTTCTATTCTAAGCAAAAAAAAAAAAAAAAATCATTTACCATCCTGTAGCTAACATAAAGGTGACCTCCGAGGCCTGCCCTTTTGACAGTGCACGCACGAACCATTAAATATTGAAGAACAAGTTGACACATGAATAGATGCATGTTTAATTTTCACATTCATTAGTTATTTCAGAACTGAAATTGATTATAACAACATTATTTGAGATTAAGCCAGAGGACATTCTTATAGATTCGGGTGTTGTTTAATCATCTATAGCCATAAGGTCGATAAAATTTTCACGTTTGCTTAAACTTTGATACTTTATAGAACAAGCTAACTTTAGAGCAATTTACCATGTGTTATAATTCAAGACCAACACTTTTGCACTATTTGTTGTATATGATTGAACATAAAATACAAGTACAATATACACTACAAAAAAGGGAAGAAATTGCGGCGGTGTACATACGGCGGTTTACTAAAAACGCCACAAAATACAATATATTATGGCGGTTTTTCATCCGCCGTATCAAACGTTTCAAAAACGGCGGTCTAATGTATATTGCGGCCGGCTTAAAACGTCGAATACTCACAAATTAGGAGCCCCCCTTACTCTCTCAAACCCTATTCTCTGCCTTTCTCCTCCGACCAAATCTCGCGCAAGTGATCGGTGGCGATTTCCTTTTTCTTCTCGCTAGGTCTCCTATGAAGGTGGCGATTTCCTTTTCTTCTCCTCTTCTCGCCAGGTCTCCTATGAAGCTCACAGATTCAGGCAGGTCTCTCAATGTACTCTCTTTTTTGCTTATGTTATTTGTATGAATCTCAATTTCTTTGTGATTTTGTGATGCTTCGTCACTTTAGTTTCATGGTCATTGTATGAATCTCGATTTGTTTGTGATTTTGTGATGATTCGTCACTTTAGTTTGAGGAATTGAATTAGTCTGCTTAGGTTAATTGAAGTTAATTTTAGCCAAAATTACTAAATTCGACCGATCAAATCAACTCCAAATCCATTCCGTTTTGTTCATCATTAAAATATCCCTAAATTATGGAAGCTAATTTCTTCTGTAATCTATTGCAGAAGAGGAGATTTTGTAAATTGTGTATTTCTTTTTGGCAATGGACAACAAAGAGAGTTGTGGAAGCAGAGGTTGGAGTTGTCGCCGAAGCATAATCGGCTACAGAGACAGAAGGTGAAAGTGTTTAATCAAGTGCTTAGTAGACTCCAGGATTTGAATCTCGAAGAGGTTAAACTCCCTGGCTTTGAAGATCATCTTTGACTTCAATTTAATCACCTACTTGTTCGGTTAACTTCGTAAACCTCATCTTTCCTCATTTTTCGATTTTTTGCTATTTGTACTGGTTATTTGAGTAATTGATCCATTTTTTGCCTCAAAAGCTTAAGTTTTGAAGTTTTTGTTACTGAATTTGGGTGCGTGCAGATATGTGTTGAATGTGAATGTGGAAAGAGCAGAAGATGTACTTATGTATAAGAGATGATGGACTTAGCAGGGGATCCTGAGAATGCCTTTGATATCCACCTTTTGCAGGTTACACTCCTATCTGCTTTTCGAGCATTTTGATGTGTGCTTGCCTTGTAAATGCATTTTTCTCTTGATAACTCTAGAAACCGACATCAAGTTGAAATGACATTTGAAAAACTTCATTGTGATCGTAGCTGAATAAGTTGGGGATTTGATTCACCGCGTAAGATGTTCCCAAGAAGTACAGGATCTGTTATATGATTGCTTTTAAGGTAGTCGAGAGCAGTACCTGGTGCCCCGCCAAGAGCTTTGCCTCCACCACCGCCAGAAGGTCTTCATCTGGAATTGGGATGACACAGATACTTTATGAAAATTATACTGATGAAAAACACTATGCTACTAAGGTAAAATTTCTAACATATCTAGTTAGCATTAGTGAATTTACTTTAGTATTCTCTGTCATGATATTTATTTAGATTCATTGTGTACTTAGTTGTATTTTCATTGGATAGGTATTGCTCTTACTTTCTTTGTATTTGTTTGGCTAAGTCCTCCTTATCATTACTACATGTGTTGCAATAGTTGTATTTTCATTGGATAGGTATTGCTCTTACTTTTTTTGTATTTGTTTGGCTGAGTCCTTTTTATCATTACTGCATGTGTTGCAATACCTAGAACTTGACTGTCTCAAACCAGATATAACACTCTCTGTTCACGAGTAATTAATGTGTTTGGCATATAGAAGCTGTTGTAACTGTTGTATAAACTTCCATATCAAAAAGTTTAATAGCTAAAGCCACTACCCCTACTAAAACAAAAACAAAAATAACATTTATATAAAGTCAGCATTTCTATAACGCCATCATTTGTCGGAATATTTTTTGGCTACTATAGCGAGATCTTATTATAGAGAGCATATAATATTGGATGTTAAAGTGAAATGTTATTATCGCGAATAAATGTTATAGAGAGGACTGTCATTATAACATTACATACCGCATAAGCTACTACAAGCAGCCTAAGGTTCCATCCTATTTCCATTGGCTCCAATCTCTTTCAGTAGAAATTGCAAAAACTCCAGCTTGAAGTGCTCCCATAATGGATATTAAGGCAGTGTTAGAATAATGACAAGGGTACAACTCACTCATCTTTGCCTAGACATTTTACATTAGCAAATAAGAGAATAAAGTAGGAGGAAATATCACTAGCACTACCTCAAATGCCCTAGAATGGTCAATGAGTCCTAGCATTAAGTAATATCTATTTTAAATTTGTGATCATTTCCATTGTTTTGATCTGACATTAAGATTTTGAGTTTGTTAGTAAAACTTTTTCAGCAATTGACAGATCTTGGCCTAGACATTTTACATTAGCAAATAAGAGAATAAAGTAGGAGGAAATATCACTAGCACTACCTCAAATGCCCTAGAATGGTCAATGAGTCCTAGCATTAAGTAATATCTATTTTAAATTTGTGATCATTTCCATTGTTTTGATCTGACATTAAGATTTTGAGTTTGTTAGTAAAACTTTTTCAGCAATTGACAGATCTTGGCCTAGACATTTTACATTAGCAAATAAGAGAATAAAGTAGGAGGAAATATCACTAGCACTACCTCAAATGCCCTAGAATGGTCAATGAGTCCTAGCATTAAGTAATATCTATTTTAAATTTGTGATCATTTCCATTGTTTTGATCTGACATTAAGATTTTGAGTTTGTTAGTAAAACTTTTTCAGCAATTGACAGATCTTGGCCTAGACATTTTACATTAGCAAATAAGAGAATAAAGTAGGAGGAAATATCACTAGCACTACCTCAAATGCCCTAGAATGGTCAATGAGTCCTAGCATTAAGTAATATCTATTTTAAATTTGTGATCATTTCCATTGTTTTGATCTGACATTAAGATTTTGAGTTTGTTAGTAAAACTTTTTCAGCAATTGACAGA
>JAJONR010002962.1:0-21856 GCA_029582245.1 Solanum etuberosum
CCCTCACAGATCAGGATTCTCATTTAACCATTCTTAAAAGTCACAACCTTAATAAAAAGTCACAACTTTTCATAAAAGTCACAACTCTTTAGAAAAGTTAGAACTCTTCATAAAAGTCAGAACTCTTCATAAAAGTCAGAACTCATCATAAAAGTCACAACTTTTCACAAAATTCACAACTTAATCTAGACCTACCTATGTGGCGCCCTCACAGATCAGGATTCTCATTTAACCATTCTTAAAAGTCACAACCTTAATAAAAAGTCACAACTTTTCATAAAAGTCACAACTCTTTAGAAAAGTAAGAACTCTTCATAAAAGTCAGAACTCTTCATAAAAGTCAGAACTCATCATAAAAGTCACAACTTTTCACAAAATTCACAACTTAATCTAGACCTACCTATGTGGCGCCCTCACAGATCAGGATTCTCATTTAACCATTCTTAAAAGTCACAACCTTAATAAAAAGTCACAACTTTTCATAAAAGTCACAACTCTTTAGAAAAGTTAGAACTCTTCATAAAAGTCAGAACTCTTCATAAAAGTCAGAACTCATCATAAAAGTCACAACTTTTCACAAAATTCACAACTTAATCTAGACCTACCTATGTGGCGCCCTCACAGATCAGGATTCTCATTTAACCATTCTTAAAAGTCACAACCTTAATAAAAAGTCACAACTTTTCATAAAAGTCACAACTCTTTAGAAAAGTCAGAACTCTTCATAAAAGTCAGAACTCTTCATAAAAGTCACAACTTTTCACAAAAGTCACAACTTTTCACAAAAATTCACAACTACTTTTCACAAAAAGTCACAACTCTTCGTTTTCCATTAACACCTTTTAAAATCCTACACTTAATTCCAAGGCATCAAAATAAGAAAGAATAAACAAAGAAAGTTGATTTCAATTGTAATGCAACATTACTACTCTTGCGCCTCTCACTCCATAACTCATAACACTGTTGGAATGGTTGAATTCATAATATTTGGTTCTTTAGTAAATAAAACTTCTATTTCTGCCACTATTATTTGTAGGTTTTTTCTTGCTATAGGGGAGTCAAATTGAAATACATTAATTAAGCTTCTTATGAAGTGTGTTTGATTCCTCATGGTTTTCTTCCTCCTATTTCATGAAGCTTAATCTTGTAAGTCATAGTGATTCATGTAACTATTGCAATTTCTTTTTGCTATTTTGGTTACTTTTTTTAAACTCTGTTTAAAACCCCACAAAGGATTATTGGAAATTAATCTTCTCTTTTGTCCCTTTCTACAGGCTTCTGATGAGTCCAAGATTTTGGCTCATATAGGACTTTATTTTGATAGTTTTAGTGTCCTCAAATGCCTAATTTATGTCATAAACTGGTGTTAAAGCATTGATTTTCAAGTGTATGAGCTAAGGAGCAAGGCAAGGATGCTACTAGGCAAAAAGGAGCAAAACAAGCTGAAGAAGTGGAGAAAAGGAGATCCTGGTGATCGCCAAGACCATTCGGCGAATCCTCGAGTGGCTCTTCAGCCCGCTTAATATTCCAGTGTGCCAACCCTGGAGGATGAAACCAAGTCGGCGACAGAAATGGGCAGTCGGTGAATCGCCAACTGGTTTCGCGACAACAAGTTGGATCGCCCAAAGTTACAGAACTTGGGATGCTGAGGACCAAAGCAAAATGGCGATGAAAGTGAGAAAACGGCGGATCGCCGAACCACTCGGTGAAGCGTGACTTATCTTACCGAGTGGACTTTTCAGCTAAAAAGCTGAAAACTATAAATTGATTTTGATAAGGAGTTTTGTGAAGTTCACGAGGAATAGAGAGAGTTCGACTAAGCAGCTCTCTTGTAGATATTACAGTTCCCATTCTAGAATAGAGTTTTCTATAAGTTTTTGAGTGATTATTGTAAAATTTGTGAGGATTTTGACTTGGGTTCTTGAACTTAACGATTTTGGAACATTATAAAGACTTGAAGACTCTTACCCAGTTGATGGCTAATCGATTTGGTAATCGTTTTTACTTTTTTTATGATGTTTGTCTAAAACCCCAAAATCTTGGGGTGTGATCATGTGATTATGGGTTGAATTAGCTTATGGGTATTGTTAATTACTGATTTAAATGCTTAATTGAAGTGGGTTTAATCATTAGCTGAGTTTTAATTTATGAATTGTAGTTGCAAATGCAGTTCTAATTTTGTGTTCTTAGCTTGCTCGAGAGAGAGGTTTTGGAACCACGACTTTTGATTAATGATTTATAGATATTGGGTTGATATGGGTTCAACTCGAGAGAGTGAATCCTAAATCCAATCCTAGCTATCTAGCTCGAGAGTAGATGAATTAAGGTGTGGGCTGTTCTTAATTGCTATGCTTGTTGATGTTCGAAAGAAATCACTTGATTCGGGATAGTTGTTCGAGAGAAATCTATTTCACTCATAGTCTAGCCTATCCACTGATATTTAGCTATTTATTAGTAGTTACAATTACCCATATAGTGAAATTTGTCTATAATCGATCACATCCCGAGAATTCCTCTCTATATTGTTATTTCATTTTTGTTTGATTGCGTTGTAGCTGATAATTGCAAACCAAAACCCCCATCTGACATTCGTGTCACCCCCTTTTAGACTTGTTACATGTCTTTTTCGATAATTTCTAGTCCTATAGCTAATAAGACCACATTTATATTTCCTAATTGAATTTGAACACGTACCGCTCCCTGTGGGTTCGACCCCAACTCATTTATTGGGTTTTATACTGACTAACGATCGTTTTCACCTAGAATTGGATGAAGTGTACTTGAAACGTTAGATCAACTTCTTCATATACTTTTTGGGAAAACTGCTTGTGGGCTGTGCTATATTTGATAGCACACAAAAATAAATATGTGATAACTAATACGGAACCAGTGGTGAAGTTTGTTAAAAGAACCAAATAGATTTCTCTCTTTCTTGCCACAATTATTATAATATTTTGATTGATTTATCCTAGGTACAAATATTTTGTATGTCATTTCACTCATCCTAGTATATTAGTATAGAGACAATTGGTCCATTTCTTTTACGCAAGTTAACTAATTTTTCATATTTCTTCTTCTCTTCTGTTTGGGCATAATAAGAGATCAAGTTTTCTTGAAACTATCAGATGCCTAAAATTCACTATAAGAAAAATAATTTTATCGGCAACAAATATGCACATTAACGAAGAGTGCTAGAGCCTTTACCGACATTAATTAATTGTCATTAGGTTCAATGTCGTTATTGATTTTAGGGACATTTATAGAAAGTACTAATTGCCTCTGAACATAAAAATTTAATGGCCATTAAACTATTAATTGTCGTTAAAGCTCACTTTTGTTGTAGTGATAACTCTTTCTTTTGATTTTTTTCAATTAACCTTGTGAACTGTAAACAGGGATACAACCCTGTAGACTATATTTTTTGAAAAACATGTTAAGAAACATACATTTTTCTTCTTGATTTTAGGAAAGTAAGGTCATTTTATTATTATTTGTGGATATTTATGAGTTCAAGTGATCAGAAAATTATACCGTGAGATTTTAATATGTTATATATCAAAATATTAGTTTAGAATATCCAGTTGTGTACATTTCCATTCAGATGCCACCTACTGCTTGGTTGATCATTGCATTAATTCTTTATAACTGCATAATATAACCATAACAATAACTATGATTCATAAATTTTGTGCAATAAAAACAAAAATTTAAAAAATATAACAATTTAAGATCATGGAGGAATGCTCTGCCTTAAGATAAAATGTTCTTGATAATGTATTTTATGTATCCAAAATACGGATATTACTGAATGATCATATGTAAGCTTAATAAAATAGTTCAATCTCGTACGAAGCACGGGTAATTTACCTAGTTAATGATAGTTTGATACTATTGAAGAGTGAAAACTAACATCATCTAGCAATTTGCCTTAGGCCTAATTTACTTGCACTTAATGAATGTTTGAATCTTAATCATTCAGATTCAGCCCATTAAGTGTGTTTGGTTTTAAAGTCTGAATCTTAATCATTCAGATTTAGCTCATTAAGTCCATTTATTTCTTTTTTTAAAAAGCCTCTGAATGGATCTGAAAAGACCTGAAAGAATCAGATAGGACAGTCTTAACAACTTTCAGACTTATTAATATGCTATAAAAAAATCACATGGCTTCTCTTTCTGTGCGACTTGCTTTCTTCTATCTGCAAACTTTCTTTCTCTCTTTTCTCAACTAAACACAATTTTTTCTTTTTGAATTGGTAAGTTTGCATAATCTTTACAAATATTTTTTCATATTAATAATTTTTTTGGGGTGTATTGATGTTTATCAAGAACTCTGATTATATTAATATTTTTTTGTTGTATTGATGTTTATCAAGAACTCAAGGTTTTTGAGTGAAAACTAGTAGCCATGATTAAAAACAACAACTATGTATACATATTTGAGGTCTGTTTATAGACATTGAAATTTTGTGGGACTCTACAAGACGTGTTCAATTCGAATTGGGACTCGTGTTCAGTTTCAATTAGAATTTTTGGAGGCTACTCAACCCTAAACCCTAGTTTATGCCTATATAAAGGGTACTAAATTCCCTTAAAAGACATCTCGAAATATTCCACAAAAGTCATGGAATATTCATATAGAGGTCAAATCTAAATCATCCTAGTTTGATAAATACGCCACTAACGGCCCTCGAATTATGTAGATCGAGTCTAAATCAACCTAGTTTGATAAATACGCCACTAACGACCCTCAAATTATGTAGATAAAATCTAAATCATCCTGAGTTGAGAAATACGCCACAAACGGCCCTCGAATCATGGATAAATATCTTATGAGCGAAGAATCAAGGGAGGAACAGAATTGTACCCGCATTGATTTATTAGTAAACTATAGATTTTATTTGTGTGGATTATTTATTTTCTATATGTTTAAAATTTGTTGCAAATAAATTGGCACGCCCAGTGGGACAATCTCTACCTCTCATCTCAACTTTTCAAGCATCAAAGAATATCGAGATGACTTCCATGAAGAACAACTCTCAATCAACTGCCTCTAAGGCCACTAGCTCCAAATTTTCTACTGAAGTTGAAGGAATTCTTGGTGTTACATTTGGAAGTTTCAGAGTTGTTACAAGGAGCAAGGCTTCTACGCTAGGACAACAAATACTTCAAGTTTCATCTGCGTCAACTCCAGTTTTTGGGTCTGTGACTCCAAAAAGATTAAGTTCCTCCACAAATGCTTTAGAAGGAGGAAACAGTGTTGCTGAAAATATCAAGAAGACCTTAGCTCTACTTGAGCAATCTGGTTCCAAGAACTCTACCACAAGGGAGAACTATGATTCAACCAATGAATCATCTCCACATGCATCGCGTAACGTGAGTTCACTGAAGATTAACTTACGCGACAATCCATGCTACTATCCTACATCTCCAATGATCATGCAAACAATGGTGACTGCTGCTTCTTCCCCTGAGGAACAACTCGCAAATCTGATGAAGTTGGTTGAAGGATTGACAAAGCATGTACAACACCAAGAGTCTCGAATTGATAAGTTGATGGATAGGAAGGAAGGACTTTTAGATGGAGAAGCGATCCATGCGCCTGGAAAGGGTGTTGAAGTTCAAGAGATCGGAGATGCTACGAAGAAAGCACCGCTTGTTAATGAGATGCCAGTTTCTTCTGAACGAATGATCCCACTCGATTGCTTGAAGGAGTTTATTTAAGGAACAATTAAAGATAAGTATGAAGTCTCCACCAAGTCTTCTCATATATATTCCAAGCCATACACTGCAAGAATTGATAACTTTAAAATGCATGCTGGTTATCAACCTCCTAAATTTCAATAATTTGAGGGTAAAGGAAATCTGAAGCAACATGTTGCACACCTTGTGGAGACATGTAATAATGCTGGAACATATGGAGACCATCTTGTCAAGCAGTTTGTCCGCTCTCTAAAAGGAAATACCTTTGATTGGTACACGGATCTTGAGACCAATTCTATTGATAGTTGGGAGCAACTAGAGCACGAGTTTCTCAATCGCTTCTATAGCATGAGGCGTACGGTGAGCATGGTAGAACTCACAAAAACTCGCCAAAGAAAGGACGAACCGGTTATAGATTTCATAAATTGATGGAGGAACGCGAGCCTAAATTGCAAGGATAGGCTTAGTGAAGCTTCTGCAATAGAAATGTGTATCCAAGGAATGCACTGGGAGCTTCTTTACATCTTACAAGGAATAAAACCAAAATCCTTCGAAGATCTAGCTACTCGTTCTCATGATATGGAGTTGAGCATTCCCTCTGCTGGAAAAGATATGACGTTTGTCCATGATCCTCGCAAAGGAAGAGACAAGCAGGAACCCAAGAGATGGAGAAAATTTGTGCCCAGAAATGACAACAAAGAATCCATGAATGTTAATGTGTCGCCTGCAAAGTTCACTACGAATGAGGGCATTAAGCAAAAATGTGAGAACGACTTTCCAAGCACGTTCAAATCAAAAGTCGACACTAAGGGAGATGTAAGGAAAAAATATCCCTTCTTGGATTCTGACGTTTCTGAGATTTTTGATGAGTTGCTCGAGTTAAAGCTCATTGACTTGCCAGAGATGAAGCGACCTGATGAAGCTGAAAAACTGATGACCCAAATTATTGCAAGAATCACAGACTTTTGAGTCATCCTCTTGAAAAATATTTTGTCTTCAGGTATAGAGTGATGCGATTGGTTAACGAAAAGAAAATTGTCCTTGATGATGAGAAGGCTAGTTCTAACCAGATCTCTATCACATTTGGCTCGCTCGATCCGGTCCAAATATATATCTCTGAAAAGCATGAAGAAGAGTCATTGGTAGGGTCAACACTGGGCAGTAGTTAACTGGGTTTTCAATTCCTGAAAGCTTTTCTCACAAGCTTAAGACCATTGAAACTTTACTGTCTTCTCAATCAACTTTGTCAATAGGGATGAAATAGATGAAAACTCCTCGACAAACCTTTTATAATAACCAGCCAATCCCAAGAAACTCCTTATATCGGTTGGGGATGTGGGTCTAGGCCATTTTTGTACTACTTCAATCTTTTGAGTTTCAACTCGAATCCCTTCTTTAGATACAATGTGGCTTAATAATGCCACAAACTCAAGCCAAAACTCACACTTAGAAAATTTGGCATACAACTCCTTATCTTTGAGAGTTTGGAGAACTACTCTGAGATGACTAGCATGATCCTCCTCATTTCTTGAATAAATCAGTATCTCGTCAATGAAGATGTAACAAACATGTCAAGATATGGCTTAAATACTCTATTCATAAGGTCCATGAACGCTGCACGAGCATTAGTCAAGCCAAAATACATGACAAGAAACTCATAGTGATCATAACGTGTTCCTGAAGGCTGTCTTCGGGATGTCACTTTCTCTTACTCTCAACTGATGATAGCTAGATTTGAGGTCTATCTTAGAAAAGCAAGTGGCACCCTGAAGTTGATCAAATAGATCATCAATTCTCGGAAGGAGATACTTTATGGTGACCTTGTTGAACTGGCAGTAATCAATACACATCCTAAGGGTACAATCTTTCTTTCTCACAAATAAGACTGGAGCTCCCCAAGGTGAGATACTAGATCAAATAAAACCTTTATCAAGAAGATCTTTCAACTGCTCTTTTAACTCAGCTGGAGCCATTCTATATGGCGGAATGAAGATAGGTTGAGTATCAGGAGGAATATCTATGCCGAAGTTGATTTCTCTCTCAGGAGGGACTTCGGGAAGATCATCTGGAAAGACCTCGGGAAACTCACTCACAACTAGAACTGGCTAAATCGGCGATGTCTTAACACTAGAGTCATTAACTCGGACTAAGTGATAGATGCGCCCCTTAGAGACTAACTTTCTGGCCTTGAGGTATGAAATGAAACGACCCTTAGGCACTGCTGAACTACTCCTCCACTATAAAACTGGCTCACTAGGAAACTAATACTTGACTACTCGAGTTCTACAATCAACTGAGGCATAACAAGCATAAAGCCAGTCCATACCTAGACTAACATCAAAGTCCACCATGTCTAACTCAACTAAGTCAGCCATGGTGTCCTTGTGATTGATAGAGATGACACAATCACGATAAACTCTCTCAGCTAGAATAGACTCACCAACAGGTGTGGAAACACTGAAGGGTTCAAGAAGTCGTTCGGGAAGAATATTGAACCTCATAGCTATATACGGAGTCACAAAAGATAGACTCGCACCTGGATCAAGTAATTCATATACATCAAAAGTAAAGACTTTGATCATACCAATGACAACATCTGGTGAATTCTCCTTCTCTTGGCGATGGGTGATAGCATACAGACGGTTTGCTCATCCACCTATCCCTGAAGTAGCTCCTCTTGGAGAACCTCTATCTACTGGAGCCGCTGAAGAAAATTGGAGTTTATTTCCCCCATTACCATTACCTTGCCTCTTCTTAGGTCACTCCCTCATGAAGTGACCTGGCTGACCACACTTGAAACAGCCAGTGGAACCATCATGACATGCCCCTGGGTGATTTCTGCCACACTTAGCATATGTAGGGGTCGAGTTGGCCCCTTGTGCCACACTTCCCTGAGATTGAGTAGGTTGAGCTCTGAATTTCAGGAAATTTTGATTCCTGAACTCACCTCTGTTCTTTGGTGCAGGTGCACTAGATTATGATGGAGCAGGCCGCATTGGCCTTTGCTGGGACGATGATCGATTCACATTCCCGGTCTTCTACTATCCGAACTCATTACCTGTTGTTTTAGCCCTCTTGTTACAAAACTCTTCCCTATCTTTCAGCTTATCTTCCTCAACCTGTTGCACATGGATCATAAGCCTTGCTATGTCCATGTCCCCTATAAACATGGCAGCATTACCCCCTTTGCTTGACAAAAGGGATAGTCCAGACACAAATAGACTCATCCTTCTCCTCATATCAGCAACCATCTCTGGAGCATAGCGGGACAATTGAGTGAACATGAGGCTGTACTCATGCACACTCATGGACTCTTGTTAGAGAGTGAGAAATTCTCGTACCTTTGCCGCTCTCAGCTTGCGGGGAAAGAAACGCCCCATGAAGGCACTTTCAAACACAATCCAGCTCATAATTGGTGCCCCTTCAGCCCTGCTCTTCTTCCATTGGTTGTACCAAATCCTAGCAACACCCTTGAGCTGGTATGTATCTAACTCCACGCGCTCAGCATCAGTAATATGCATAACCTCAAAAACCTTCTGCATCTCCTCCACAAAATTCTCTGGATCCTCAGTGACATTTGACCCTGTGAATTCTGGGGGATTCATCCTCAAGAACTAATGGATTCTTGATGTATCATCCACCTCCTGCTGAACCACTCTTTGTTGACAACCTTGATTGGTAACAACTTAACTCAACATCCGGATAGAATCTGGAACTCATCATTTGTGACGTCTCCTTGAGGGGGTTGCACTTCTGGTGCATTGGGAACCCCTTGATCCTGGGGATAAACATTTCTCCTAGCAGGACGTCCTCGAGTAGCTCTTCGTGGAAGCATGATCTGAAAATATAGGTGCGAGCATGAATTAGAAGGAAACTTTTATAGAGGTGAACTCTATCGCACGAAAAAGAGTAAGAAGGAAGTGAAATGTTTTCTAAATGTCGTATCCTTCTAATTATAGATGTGGCACGCTTCAGACCGATAAATAGGAATCTATTGACACGACTTCATAGACACCCTAGGACTTTTGAACTCTGTGCTCTGATACCAAGTTTCTCATGCCCCGAGCCTATATCTTGGACGTGGCCAGCACTCGAGAACCATCGTTGGTCCCTAAGCGAACTCTTGGTTTGGCTTAATAATCAACGGAAGACTTTCTCAACAACAGAGGAACTCAAACGTAATGAATATGCATAAGATCTCATTACTAAAGTAGTTTAACTCGAAAACTTTCTGAAATACTCAAATAGCGATAAAGGTGCAACTCAAAGTCTTTAAAGCATCACAAAGGAAATGGGAAAAGACTTTTCAACTACTACTCCATATGAAGCCTCTAATTATTATGATAGATGTCGGGACAATACCCACGACATCTTAACATGACTTAAATGTAAATGTGGAACCCTCCAGAAAGCAAGAAGGCTCACCAAAGCTAGTTGGAATATGATGGGATCAACAAAGCACCGGTTGATGACCCTGAACACCTGTATCTACATCATGAAATGATGCAGGCCAAATAGCATCAGTACATTAAATGTACGAGCATGTAAGGGGAAAACTGAACATATGGATATATAGATGAACGGATAGAAAGGGAAAAACATACTCACCTCAACTCATCTTAACTTAACTCAACTCCATATGAATCAAACAATAAAAGATGTAATATATATATATATATATATATATATATATATATATATAGCTTTTAAAATAGTAGCTAATAACACAAATGCATATAAAAATACAATAATGAATTCTTTACTCTTATTTGAGAGATTCTCTAACCGACAACCATCACTATAAGCTACGTGATGATACAACGTCTCGCCCACACTATAAGAACTGTCCTATACCTTGCCGGGGGTATAGAATATCCTCAACTAAGTCGATCCACTAAGCTATGCTTCAAAGCAATAAGGAATCATCTAAAAAGTATGATCCTTTACCCATGTTGGCATACATGGTTTATGAGGATTTTGAGTTGTTTGAACTCATTCCCATATCGATGCTCAATACTACTCCCAATAATATATAACTCATGCTCAAATGTTGAAAAACATACTTTTCCTCAATTTGAGATAATTACTCAAAAGATCCTCTTAAAAGAGGTAATACTCAAAAACTTATCATGAACTCATCTAGAAATCAAGATTTCCTCTTGTTTTAAATGTAAAAGTGTTTACACTTGGGAATACTTAGTTCCCCTATACTCATTTTGAAACATGAAACTCAACTCTCTTCATTCTCATACTCATTCACTCAAGTCTTAATTCATGTTTTAGAAGATTGTAAAAAACTTCTCAAAATGATTCAAAAAGGTTTCTCAAACTTTACTCTTAATCTTTACTTTAATTTGAAATGAAGATTTACGAGTTATGATTAGGATATCCCAATGATTAATGAATGCTTAGATAGTTAGTATTAAGAAGAGAATGAAAACTCGAATCAAAGGAACAATGTACGGAGCAAGAACGGAGAAGGAAAATGGTCTGACGCTCATGGCGCCTTGGTGGCGCACTGTGCCAGGCCTCCAACTATTGGGGTCAGTTGGGGTACACTGCAAGCGCAGGGCACCAGCTCTCCTGGCGCCTTGGGGGCGCGATGCCCCACCCCAAACCAAGAACTTTGACAAAATTTCTTGCTCAATTTTAAGTCCTAACTCATCTAGAATCGAATGATTTCTTCCAGTTCCTTTTAGATTCATAAACCCAACACCAATTCAACGAAAACCCACACAAAATCCATCAAGAACAACACTAATTCGTACCCTCACCTCAAGAACTCAACAAGACTCCATTGTTAAAGAATTAAGTTAAAACCTCAAGAATTTCTCATGAATTCAAATCAACCAACCTCAAGAACGAATTTATGGATGAAAATCACATGATTGGCGTGAGGGTGAAAACCCTCTCTAATGTTGCAAAAGCGACTAGGTTAAGCGAACCTCACTAAAAATGTGGGCATCGCAAAATCGAAGCCTCCTTCGCTTAAGCGAAGGTCACTTAAGAAACAGGTCATTCGCTTACCTTAAGCGACAGGACCTTTGCAAAAGTGAGGCGTGCAGCACTAGAAAACACAACCAACTTTCAACACTCTAAAAGGTCAAGATTCGTTCGAAACCCCGTACACACCAACCACATATGAAAATTAATTATACTCAACATTACGGACTCAATGGAACTGTTAAAAAATGAATATGATGTCTCCTTGACCCGATGATTAACATTTCAAGCACACCTCATCAAATTCTAGATGCAAACGATCGTTAACTAGTATAAACCCAACAAAAGGTTTAGGTCGAACCCACAAGGTTCAATTATGAAGTACAAACGTAGTCTAATTAGTTATGGGAATAGAAATTATCGAAGAAGACATGTAAACAAGTCTAAATGGGGTGACACAAATGTCAGATGGGGGGCTTTGGTTCGCAATTATCAGCTACGACACAATCAAACAGTAAAGAAATAACAATATAGAGAGGAATTCTCGGGATGTGATCGATTATAGGAAAATTTCACTATATGGGTAATTGAAACTACTAATAAATAGCTAAATATCAGTGGGTAGGCTAGGCTATAAGTGAAATAGATTTCTCTAGAACAACTATCTCGAACCAAGTGATTTCTTTCGAACATCAACAAGCTTAGCAAATAAGAACAGTCCACACCTTAATTCATCTACTCTCTCAAGCTAGATAGGTAGAATCGAGGTTAGGATTTACTCTTTCGAGCTAAACCCATATCACCCCAATAACTACAATCATCAATTGAAATATTTGATTCTAAAATCTCTTTTTCAAGCAAGCCCAGAATTCTAAGTTCGAATTGCATTTGCAACTACAATTCTTAGTTTAAAACACAGCTATCAATTAAAACCCACTTCAATTAAGCATTTAAATCAGTTATTAACAATACCCATAAGCTAATTCAACCCATAATCACATGATCACACCCCAAGAATTGGGGTTT
The DNA here is from genome assembly GCA_029582245.1 of Solanum etuberosum. Classification (NCBI taxonomy): domain Eukaryota; kingdom Viridiplantae; phylum Streptophyta; class Magnoliopsida; order Solanales; family Solanaceae; genus Solanum; species Solanum etuberosum. Next base: position 12,670 of record JAJONR010002962.1, read on the forward strand.
TAGCTAAACATCATAAAAAGGTAAAAACAATTACCAACTCGATTAGCCATGAGCTAGGTAATAATCTCCAAGCCTTTACAATGTTTTCCAAAGGTTAAATTCAAAGACCCACTTGCAAAAGCTTCAAAGTCTACAATGGAACTCTAAAACTCAAAGAAAACTCTACTGAATGATCGCATCCTCCTAAATCTACAGTTCAAAACTCAATTTATAGTTGCCCAAAATTTGGCCTGAAAGTTCAGTCGGTGCATTAAGTCGGGCTCACCAAAGGGTTCGGCGATCCGCCCTTTGCTCTCTTCCATCGCCATTTTGCATTGGTTCTCAGCATCACAAGTCCTGTAACTTTGGACGATCCATTGTGTTGTCGCGGAACCGATCGGCGATTCGCCGACTACCCATTTCTGTCACCGACTTGGTTTCTTCCCCAAGAGCGGGAACACTAGAACTTTAGGCGAGCTGAAGAGCCACTCGGCGGTTCGCCGAGTGGTCTTGGCGATCACCAGGAAAGCATATCTCCACTTCTTCAGCTTTTTTTGCTCATTTTTGCATGTTAGTGTCCTTACCTTGCTCCTTAGCTCACATACCTGAAAATCAAGGCTTTAACATCAGTTTATAGAATAAATTAGGCATTTGAGGAAACTTATACTATCAAAACAAAGCCCTAAATGAGTCAAAATCTCGGACTCATCACTCGACATCCGTGAAAACAACAGGAAACTAACTCACGTCGAAAAAGGCTAAAACAAGCTCGGGACCTCTCAAAAATTGACCAAGATCACTCCTAGGCCTAAAATCATTTCCCAAATCAAACGGAACTCTCAGAATTTCGATCCGAGCTTCCAAACTCTGAATGTTGATCAAAGTCAACCCAAAGGCTAAAATTCCATAATTTCACAACTTAGGACCTCAAATCCTCAAAAAGACTCAGAATTTGAAACCAAAAACTCCCGCATATCAGATTTCACATTTCAGGACCGATGGAATCGACGTAATTCCATTTCGACACTCAAAACTCTAAAAGACACCGAAAAATACTTTCTTAACAACTTAGCCTTTCAAACTCAAAACTAACCAAATTCTCAACTTTTAACTCAAATTTTAATACCAACTTTTTGAAACTTAATCATAGAAGATCCGTGGTCAAACACGAGAGGGAGAAATATTAAATTCATGAAACTTTTCAAAAATGACCGATCGGGCATTACATATATAAGCTCATCCAAAAGCAAAGACATTGAAAACTTCACCTCTACATTTTTCAAATATGTGTACAAAACTTTTTGAAGGTTATACTGCAACAACAGTTCATTGTGGCAGTCCAAGTTGTCTAGTTGGTGACAAATGATGGAGCTCCTAATAATTCTCCATCCCAGTTTCCAGTTTTGGTGAAAGAAAAGTTTTGGGGCCAATCTCCAATTTTGGCTAAAAGAAGAGTTTTGGGGAAGAAAAGAAAAATAATTATGTCTCAATTGAAAATTGATGAGAAGATGAGTACTGCTTTGGAGTTATTGATTTTAAAAAATAGTGCACCTAGCTTTGAAGAATCTAAAAAAAATTTAGATGGATTTGGATAAGAAGAACCATTATACAGTACAACTATTAGTATATTTTGTCAAGAAAAGTTTTGGGGAAGAAAATAAATATATTTCGTCTCAATTGAAAATTGTTGAGAAGATGAATACTGCTTTGGAGTTATTGATGAAAAAACACAGTGCATCTAACTTTGAAGAATCTAAAAAAATAAATGGATTTAGATGGGAAGAACCATTATACAATACAATTGTTAGTATATTTTGTGAAAGTGATAGCTACAAAAGCATGGATGATACTAGAGATTTATAAGTTAGAGAATTGAATTAAGGTTATCGAAAAAAATAGGAATTCTTTCATTTTTCTAATTAGCTAGATTATATGTTAGACCTAGAATATATGTTAGGCGTTAATGATGTGAAACCTTCTTTATTATTTTTCGACTAGTATCTATCATACCTATTGAACTTTTCGATATTACATTATGCCTATGAAATATTCATGATATATGTTGTTATGAAAAGATGTTTATGCTGAATTCTTGAAAAATTAAGTTACAATAATTTTTATTTGCATATATATAATTTAATTTTTAAAATCATATATAAACATTAAAAAATATTATTTTTAATCCAAAAGTAATATTTTTTGTCGAAATAAAATTTGTATTATATCTTTATTGATATAATGTTTAATTTCATATGAACATTCAAATATTAAGAACAAACAGTCATATTCATTCAGTATTCAGATCTACAGACAACATCTTAATATTCAGATGTGTATTCAGATCTAGACACCTTGATCTTAATACACATTTTAATATTTTGATGCTTATTCAGATTCAGACGTCTTAATCTTAATAAAAATAAAAGACGGCTTAATCTTGCAAGACCAATGACAATATATACTAAAAATAGAAGTTCTTTTAGTGTTACTTTTTAAACATGATTAAAGTTTCCAGGCTTTTATGGGAGATATTAAAGATTGAGGGTTTGTTCAGTAGGAAAGAAAATGTTTTCCATGAAAAATATATTTCAAGAAAATATTTTTCAGGAAACAAGTGATTTCTTACTTATTTATTTTTCTTACTTTTATTGTGGAAGTCATTTCCTTATTTTCAAGGAGCTTGTCTTTCTAAAAATTATTTTTCAAATTATTTTACCAACCAAACACGCCATGATATTGAGTACATATGACAGTTAGTAAGTAACAAAGAATTTATTTATTCCATACAATTGATCAATAAAAAATATATGAGTTCCTTCTTAGAGGCAACACAAATGCGGAACATTTCCATCAAATGTATGAACGATATTTTATTCTTATTTAATCAATATTTGTAAAAACTTATATCTATGTTCTTTAAGCATTCTTTTGCAGACATATTTGGCATTTTAGTAAAAGTTGAGACCTTTATTTGAGAAGGGAAAATGAAAGAGAAGAGAAAGTACTAATGAAGGAGAGATAAGTTGAAATTGGTTAACTGATCATTAATTATCACAAATAATCATTAGGTGAAATCAAAGGCATATAATCTCATGTGAGAACTAGCAGAAAGATGATGAAATTTTCTATATATAAAAAGATCTATGAAACACTTGGTATAGCCAGGGGCAAAGTCATAAGGTATAAGGGGGGAATTCAATTGAACCCTCTTCATTGAAATTTTATTATATATATGTAAAATGGGTAAAAAGAAATTGTATATATATAATGACTAATGCGGAGTTTAGGGCTGGTTTTCAAGTGTTTTCTCAAGCCATCACGGCTCAAGCAAGTAGGGAAGTTGTGGTTCCCGTGAACCCAAATGTGGGTACAACGGCATCTACAGTAAGGGACTTCACTAAAATGAATTCCCCGAAGATTCATGGTTCCAAGGTTGAGGAAGATCCTCAAGAGTTCATTGATTAAGTGTATAAGGTGTTGATAATAATGGGAGTCACGCCAGTGGAAAAGGCAGAATTGGTCGCTTACCAACTTAAGGGTGTTGCTCAAGTTTTGTTCAACCAATGGAAGGAAGGGAGGGCGAATGATGCGGGTCCTCTCGATTGGGAAAAGTTTAAGGTTGCTTTCCTTGATACGTTCTTTCCCCTTGAGATGAGGGAGGCAAAGGTGCTTGAATTCATCAACCTTCATCAAGGAAATATGAGTATGAAAGAATATGCTTTGAAGTTCACACGATTGTCTAGGTATGCTCCTACTATGGTTACCGACCCTAGGGCAAGGATGAGTAAGTTTGTGTTGGGATTTTCTGAGATGGTAGTCAAGGATATGTCATACCGCCAAGCTTATCAATGATATGGACATTTCTCGTCTAATTGTAGATGCTCAACAAATAGAATAAGAGAAACTTAAGGGAAGATCTAGGGAGACAAAGAAGACAAGGACCGGTGATGGTGACTTTTCACATTCAAGGTCCGATGGACGTTGTCGTTATAGGTTTCGGCAAAGGTTTTCTGGATAAGGCTCTTCAAATTCTCCTTCTATATTCAACAAATATAGGGTGTCTAACCCTTAACCTCAAGGAGGAAATGGTAATGGATCTTCATTATCTACTTGTGCTAAGTATGGAAGGAAGCATGAGGGTAAATTCTTAGCCGGTATGGATGGTTGCTATGGTTGTGGTAAGAGTGACCATAATATAAGAGATTTTCCAACACTTACGCCTAAGGGAAGAAAAGGTAGGAAAGCTCCGCCTAGTGGTTCGGGTTCAAGTGCTCCAAAGCAAAACAAATGCTATGCACTCCAGACTCGCCAAGAGCAAGAGGGTTCTCCCGATGTGGTTACCGGTATGTTGAAAGTCTTTCATCTTGATGTTTATGCTTAGATTGATCTTGGTGCTACCTTGTCTTTTGTGACGCCATATGCAGCTATAAGGTTTGGTATTCTTCCAGATGTGTTGTTAGACACGTTTTCTGTCTCTACTCCTATCGGTGAATCTATTGTGGCTAAGAGAGTCTATAGAAATTGTCCAGTTTTCGTATCCCATAGAGTCACGAATGTTGATCTTGTAGAGCTTGATATGCTAGATTTTGATGTCATTCTTGGTATGGATTGGTTGCATTCTTGTTATGCTTCTATTGATTGTAGAACTCGAGTGTCAAGTTTTAGTTTCTAAATGAGTCTATCTTAGACTGGGAAGGAGGAAATTTTATGCCGAAAGGTTGGTTTTTTCTTGTCTTAAGGCTAGAAAGATGATTTCTAAGGGTTTCTTATACCACCTAGTTATGGTGAGGGATATAGATTCCAAAACCCATATTCTTGAGTCGGTCCCCATTTTAAATGAGTTTCTGGAAGTGTTTCCTGATGATCTATCTAGTATTCCTCCTGAAAGGGAAATAAACTTCGGTATTGACCTTCTCCTATATACGCAAGCTATCTCTATTTCTCCTTACCAAATCGCTCCAGCAGAACTTAAGGAATTGAAAGAGAAATTAAAGGATTTGTTGGATAAGGGTTTCATGCAACCGAGTATCTCTCCATGGGGTGCTCCAGTTTTGTTTGTTCGAAAGAAAGATGGTTCGCTTTGTATGTGTATCGACTACCGTCAATTGAACAAGGTTACCATTAAGAATAAGTATCCTCTTCGAAGGATAGATGATTTGTTTGACCAACTACAAGGAGCAAGCTACTTCTCTAAGATTGACCTCTGGTCGGGTTATCACCAATTGAGGGTGAATGAGGATGATATTCTGAAAACAGCTTTTCAAACTCGGTATTGTCATTATGAGTTTCTGGTGATGTCCTTTGGCTTGACGAATGCTCCAGCTGCTTTTATGGATTTGATGAATAGAGTGTTTAGGCAATACCTTGACATGTTTTTGATTATGTTCATTGATGATATATTGATATATTCAAGGAGTGAAGAGGAGCATACCGATCATTTGAAGGTGGTGTTGCAAGTCCTCAAGCACAATACAACTCTTTGCAAAGTTTAGTTAATGTGAGCTTTGGTTAAAGACTGTGGTTTTTCTTGGTCACATTGTTTCCGAAAAGGGTATTGAGGTAGATCCTAAGAAGACGGATGCGGTAAAGAGTTGGCCTAGAACTCTATCCCCTTCGGATACTAAAAGTTTCTTGGGTTTAGCTGGTTATTATAGAAGGTTTGTGGAAAGGTTTTCATCGATTGCCTCTCCGTTGACGGCATTGACCCAAAAGAAAGCCAAATTCTTATGGTCGGAAGCTTGTGAAAAGAGTTTTCAGGAATTGAAAGATAGACTTACTTCTGCTCCGATGTTGACTTTACCGGAAGGAACCGATGGGTTTGTTGTTTATCATGATGCTTCAAGAATTTGGTTACGATGTGTACTTATGCGAAATGGGAAAGTCATTGCCTATGCCTCAAGGCAACTTAAGGTGCACGAAAAGAACAATCCTACCCATGATTTAGAACTAGCGGCGGTTGTGTTTGCTTTGAAAATTTGGAGCATTACTTATATGGTGTTCATATCGATGTCTTTACCGACCACAAAATTTTGCAATATGTGTTTAATCAGAAGGATCTAAATCTTCGCCAAAGAAGGTGGCTTGAGTTACTAAAGGACTATGATATGAGTGCTCTCTATCACCCCAGTAAAACAAATGTATTGGCAGATGCTCTTAGTCGATTGTCAATGGGTAGTGTTGCTCATGTAGAGGATAGTAAGAAGGAATTGGTTGGATATATTCATAGATTGGCCAGAATGGGTGTTCGATTGGTTGACTCCACCAAAGGTGGTGTTGTGGTTCAAAATGGTTTAGAATCATCTTTTGTGGTAGATGTGAAGGCCAAGCAAGGTCTTGAACCGACTTTGGTCAAATTGAACGAAGTGGTGTTAAAATGTCTGTAGAGGCTTTCTCCCAAGGGGGAGATGGTGTGCTTCGTTATCAAGGTAGTTTGTGTCTTCCCAATGTAGATGACTTGAGAGAACTGATCTTATCAAAAGCCCATAGTTCTCGATATTTCATTTTCCCCGGAGCCACCAAAATGTACCGTGACTTGCAGGAGGTCTATTGGTGGAATGGGATGAAGAAGGATATCTCAAAATTTGTTGTTTATCGTGATGCTTCAAGAATTGGGTTAGGATGTGTACTTATGCAAAATGGGAAAGTCATTGCCTATGCCTCAAGGCAACTTAAGGTGCACGAAAAGAGCTATCCTACCCATGATTTAGAACTAGCGACGGTTGTGTTTGCTTTGAAAATTTGGAGCATTACTTATATGGTGTTCATGTCGATGTCTTTACCGACCACAAAAGTTTGCAATATGTGTTTAATCAGAAGGATCTAAATCTTCGCCAAAGAAGGTGGCTGGAGTTACTAAAGGACTATGATATGAGTGCTCTCTATCACCCCAGTAAAACAAATGTAGTGGCAGATGCTTTTAGTAGATTGTCAATGAGTGGTGTTGCTCATGTAGAGGATAGTAAGAAGGAATTGGTTGGATATGTTCATAGATTGGCCCGAATGGGTGTTCGATTGGTTGACTCCACCAAAGGTGGTGTTGTGGTTCAAAATGGTTTAGAATCATCTTTTGTGGTAGATGTGAAGGCCAAGCAAGGTCTTGAACCGACTTTGGTCAAATTGAATGAAGCGGTGTTAAAATGTCTGTAGAGGCTTTCTCCCAAGGGGTAGATGGTATGTTTCATTATCAAGGTTGTTTGTGTGTTCCCAATGTAGATGACTTAAGAGAACAGATCTTATCAAAAGCCCATAGTTCTCGATATTCTATTTGACTAGCAGCCACCAAAATGTACCGTGACTTGCATGAGGTCTATTGGTGGAATGGGATGAAGAAGGATATCGCGAAATTTGTGGCTAAGTGTCCAAATTTCCAACAAGTGAAAGTTGAGCTTCAAAAGCTGGGAGGTTTGTCCCAAGATATCAGTATTCCTACATGGAAGTGGGAAGATGTGTATATGGACTTCGTTGTTGGTTTACCCCGCACTCGGCGGCAACATAACTCAATATGGGTTATAGTAGATCGTATGACGAAATCATCTCATTTCATTCTCGTCAAACTTTCATATTCGGTGGAGAACTATGCTAAGTTGTACTTGAGGGAAATGGTTAGGTTGCATGGAGTGTCATTGTCCATTATCTCCGATCGAGGTACCTAATTCACTTCTCAGTTTTGGAAATCCTTCCAAAAGGACCTGGTACTCGTTATAAGCTTAGTACGGCCTTTCACCCGCAAACCAATGGGCAAGCGAAGCGTACTATCAAAAATTTTAGAAGACATGATGAGAGCGTGTGTAATTTACTTCAAGGGTAATTGGAATGATCACTTGCCTTTGATTGAATATGCGTAAAATAATAGTTATCACTCAAGTATTGATATGGCTCCATTTAAGGCTCTATATGGAAGGAGATGTAAACCTCCTATAGGTTGGTTTGAAGTGAGTGAAGTTGCGTTGATAGGTCCCGAGTTGGTACATGAGGCTATGGAGAAAGTTCGGCTTATTAGAGAAAGGTTGAAAACGTCTCAAAGTCGACAAAAGTCCTATGTCGATGTTAGAAGAGGAGATCTTGAGTTTGATGTGAATGATTTGGGTCTACTTGAAAATTTCACCCATGAAGGGTGTAATGAGATTTGGAAAGAAAGAGAAGCTTAGTCCCCGTTATGTGGGCCCATATCAAATTTTGAGGCGTGTTGGTAAGGTTGCTTATGAACTTGAATTGCCTAATGACTTGGCATCGGTGCATCCGATTTTCCATGTTTCTTTGTTGAAGAAATGTGTTGGTGATCCGACATCTATAGTACCTTTGGAGAGTCTTGGTGTAATGGATAACCTTTCTTATGAAGAAGTTCCGGTTGAGATTTTAAACCAGCAAGTTCGGAAGTTGAGAAATAAAGAAATTGCTTCGGTAAAGGTTCTTTGGAAGAATCAAATAGATTAGGGTTCTACTTGGGAGGCTGAGGCCGATATGATATCATGTTATCCTCATCTCTTTCCCTCCATCCCTACTCTAGCTTGAGGTATCTAGTTTCTCACAGTTTACTTTTTTGGTGTCACAACCCAGGGGTACCCCCTAGATGTAACACGGCGTACTTGACCCCGAAGGGGTCTCATACAAGCCTTTAGCATATCATAAACATAAGTAATAGAAATGATGCGGAATTAAAAAATTTCTTTACAATCGAAGTCTTTCATAAAACCAAAATAGAAGTCTAGACATTGTCTCCAAAAGCCATCTAATACAATCGAGAATCAAATATGGTCACAGCCCTTACAACATAGTCTCAAAATAGAACTTAAGGAAGAAACTAGAAATGAACAACTCTGGTCCTCGAACCATGAGGACTCACCAAAAGCAAGGAGAGAATCAATCCAAGCTTGATCAAGAAGGAAGCACACCTCAACAACCGGGACCTACACTTATAGAAAAATGTAGAAAATATGGGTTAGTACAAAAATGCACTAAGTATGATAGCCATGCATAACATCATTGAAACCATGCTAAAAACGGACATTTTAGTTGAAGACATGCTTTTCATCAAGTTTAAGAGTCATCATGCACATTAGTGTGGATATATAAGTCAAACCATTACATAAGTAACCCTAAGCTATACTTGTGCAATGCATAGATAAGATCCCATAATCCTATCTAATACTAAGTACCACTTTTAGGTCACCATCATCATACATGTCATGCTTGGGCCTCATCATAGCCA
>JAJONR010002963.1:0-55000 GCA_029582245.1 Solanum etuberosum
TAACGACCGGTTCCCGTCGTTATAGAAAAGCGAACGGGGAAAAAATTTGGGCCGAAAAACTTTTTGGTAGTAACTTGAAATTTCCCAACCTAGTCCAGATTTTGATGAAATCGGAGTCAGTAAGGTCTAGGGAAATCTGGTAACAAATGAGAAATCAAATTATAAATTTGATCATATGAGCAGATAGCTAAGACGTTAAGGAACTCGTACGACTTTATGAAATCGAATTCGGGTGAGTGAAACTCCTGAAAATGGTCTTAGTGTGAATGGGTATTTTCTGAGTGTCGTGGGGGTGAAGGTGTGTTGTGAATTGGGGGTGTGAAACTCGTTAATTAACTCTCTGTCTCCATGCAAGCTACCAAGGCGAATCATTCGCGCCAGGGCGGAGCCGCTGTAGCGGGGTGAGGACCGCTGTGGCGGGGTAGACACGACTTAAAGTCGGAAATAAACCCCAAAAATATTTTATTCTACAATTTCAACCTTCAGAGCTAAGGAACGAACCCAGGTATTTTCTTGACAGTTTTTCACCATTCTTGAGGCTAAAGGTAAGGTTGTCACTCCCTGAATCTATTTTTCGAACTGTAGAACTTAGTTTCTTGGGTAATTATCGATGGGGGAGGGTTTTGATCTGAGATTTATGGTGGAAGAAACCCTAAACTAGGTATGGGGATCAAGGGTTCGACCTAGGGTTACTTTATTGATTATAATCCAGGTATTTAGGGCTGGTTTATTGATCCTCGCATTATTATTATTGTTTGTAGACCAAGAACAAGCGGAAAGAATCCGGAAGGGGAAGAATGAAGTTTCTTAGGAGATTCAAGCATTGTTCGAGGTAGGTAATGGTTGTGATTTCATGTTGTGTGATATATGTTTGTTATTGCTTCATTATATTGCATGTATGTATGAGAATGTTGCATTATTGATCACACTAATCGTAAATGAGTATGAACGAATAACTATATGCCATGAATCACCTCTTAATTGTATGATTGTGAGAATGTACATTGTGATTGTGATTGTGGTATATTGAATGGGGCGGGTGTCACGTTCCGACACACTAACTGGGATTGGATGTCACGTACCGACATAATAATTGGAACGAGTGTCACGATCCGACACACTAACTTGGAACAGGTACCACGATTCGGTACACTAACTGTTTGGGTATGGGTTCCATGAGAGGACCAATGACTTGTTATACATATGCGTATTGTTGAGAATGTAAAATTGTACATTGATCCTGAAATGATATTGATATTGTATATGTTCGGTGTATGCATGCTTATGATGTTGTAATGACTTGCTCATATTTCACTTAGTGGGATAGCCACGTGATCCTACCAATACACTGTGGTTGTGTACTGATACTGCACTTGCTCTTTCTTTGTTGAGTATAGGGCATTTTCAAGCGGCTACTGACAAACCTCGTTTAGAAGATCAGTGATTGTCATCGAATTCAAGGGTGAGCTAGTTCTTCCGGGCTGCCTTGGGTTCTCTTTCTGTTTAGTCCATCTTATTCACACTTAGACTAGTTCATTAGATATTCTTATGTTTAGTTGGGTTGTACCCATTTCCTTTAGACTTTTGGTTCATTGTTAGAGTATTGGTACATTGACTTTCAGGTTCTAGGGAATAATTTCTGCATTGTTTTTAGAATCGTTTGTTAGACTTTTGGAGTTTATGGGAACTCTACTTTATTTCTGCATTTAAACCTACTTCCGTATCTTTAAATGCGTAGATTCATGGTTAGTTGGGTTGTAGTAATGGTTCTCCCACCAGAGGGTTAGTATGGGTGCCAATCACGATGGTCTGGGTCGTGACAAATTTTGTATCAGAGCCCTAGGTTCGTTGATCTCGATGTACCAAAATTAGTCTAGTAGAGTCTTGCGGAACGGTATGGAAAAGTCTGTACTTTTCTTCGAGAGGCTATATCTGTTTTATCTTGATTCCTTTCGTGCTATAACTTGGGTCCAATTGGTATATGGCGATTCAAATTGGTATCTAACCTCCTTCACTCTTTTGTCTGCAGATGGTTAACACTCGCTTCAATGGTGTCAGGCCCGCAGCTGTCGTTAATGAGCCCATTGAGGAGTCCGCAGAAAGAGGTCACGGTCGAGGTAAGGGTAGAGTAAGAGCAAGGGGTAGAGGCCATATAAGGGTAGTGCTCGCTAGGGGTGGAGCTCCGGTTGAAGATGCTCCCAGAAATGAGAATCCTCCTGAGCATCACGAAGAGATAGAGGAGAATGTGGAAGTTGAGAATGATGAGGATGTTGGACAAGAGGAAGAGGTGCAGGCTGAGACTACAGCTAGTCCTCCCTTAGATCCTGTGTTAGCTCAACAGATTATGTCGTTCCTAAAAGGATTGGTGGGTCCTGGAGTTCTTCCCGCAGTGCAAGCAACTCAAACTCCCGCCCAACCCCCATATTGCTATCAGTGTCCCCAAGGTGGGTGGAACTGTAGGTACTGATACTTTCTTTCGTCCTTTGTTGGGTCCCGTTATGACTGGTAATGAGCATGAGATGTTGACTATGTTCTTGAAATTGAAACCGCCGGTGTTCTATGGTTCTGAGAGTGAGGATGCCTATGAGCTCATCCTAGATTGTTATGAGAGGCTTCATAAGTTGGGAATTGTCCATCAGTGTGGAGTAGAGTTTGTGACTTTTCAACTTCAGGGCGAGGCTAAGCAGTGGTGGAGAGCTTATGAGGAATGCAAATCTTCAACTTTACCCCTACTCACTTGGACCCAGTTTTATGCTATGTTCTTGGAAAAGTATGTACCCTGGACTTTGAGAGATCGCAAGAAGGATAAGTTCATGGCTTTGGAGCAAGGTGGTATGTTTGTGGCTGCTTATGAGGCCAAGGTCCATGCTTTATCTAGATATGGTACGCAATTGGTGACTACTGAGGAAGAGAGGATCTGTCTATTTTATAAGGGACTGAATTCTGAGTTACATGTATTGTTTGTACACATGACTTCTACAGGAAAAAGTTTTAATGAGGTAACAGATTTTGTGAAGAAAGTGGAGGGGGTGAGGCGAGACGGTCAGGCTAAGGCATTGGTCAAGAAAGCTAAGAGGACAGGTAACTTCCAGGGTTCCTAATCCAGAGGTTCAGGGAGGCCAACACTTGCAGCCCGGCCAATTCAGTCCGCTATGTCCGCTTTTACAGGTAATTACTCGGGAACTCCACCTCAGAATTTGATTCATGATAGCCAGGAAGCCGCACCTTCGGCGGGCAGCAGGCCATCTTTTGATTGCATTTGTTATAACTGTGGAGAACCTGGGCATATGAGGAGAGATTCTCCCCACCCGCGCATGATAGATTCCGCGTAGCAGCAGACTAGAGTAGTGGTACCCGCAGGAAATGGTAATAATGGTTGAGGTCATCCACAAGGTGGGCGAGGAGGAAATCAGTGAGGCCGTGGAGGTCGGGGAAATGGTAACGCAGGCAGAGATACGGTGCAGCCAAGTAGGGAAATCACCCGTCAAGATGACAAGGCTTAGTGTTATGCCTTTCCGAGCAAGAGCGAGGTAGAGCCGTCTGACGTAGTGATCACATGTACTATTCTTGTGTGTGACAGGATGACTAATGTATTATTTGATCCGGGTTCTACTTATTCTTATGTGTCCGTGCGATTTGCCTCTCAATTTGACATGATTTGTGATATACTTGATGCCCCCATCCATGTTTCTACCCCCATTGGAGAGTCTGTCATAGTCACCCATGTTTATCGTGCTTGTCATATCTTGTTTATGTGTTTTCAGACTTGGGGTGATTTGGTGATTTTGGATATGATTGACTTTGATATAATCTTAGGCATGACTTGGTTGCCCCCCTATTCTGTCGTGTTAAATTGTAATACTAAGTCTGTGACTCTAGAGATCCCCAGTAGGGAAAAATTAGAGTGGGAAGGGGTGTACAAGCCTAAGCCAGCTAAAATCATATCCTCCATTAGGGCTAGGAAACTGGTGGGGCAGGGTTGTATGGCTTATTTAGCTCATATTCGGGATGTTGAGGTTACGTCTCCCTCTATTGAGTCTATTCCGGTGGTGTCATAATTTAAAGAAGTGTTCCCAACCGATTTGCCCGGTATGCCTCCGGATAGAGATATAGATTTCAGCATTGATTTGGAGCCTGGTACTCGTCCCATTTCCATCCCTCCATATCGTATGGCTCCGGCAGAATTAAGAGAGCTTAAGGCTCAAATCCAAGAGCTCCTTGATAAAAGATTCATCCGTCCTAGTGCTTCCCCATGGGGTGCCCCAATTTTGTTTGTTAAGTAAAAGGATGGTGGTATGAAAATGTGTATAGACTATCGACAATTGAATAGGGTCACCATTCGAAATAATTATCCATTGCCTTAGATAGATGATCTTTTTGACCAATTTCAGGGTGCATCAGTTTTCTCTAAGATTGATTTAAGGTCTAGTTACCATCATTTAAAGATTAGGCCTGAGGATATACCAAAAACTGCATTTAGGACCCGCTATGGGCACTATGAGTTTTTAGTTATGTCGTTTGGATTGACAAATGCGCCTGCAGCTTTCATGAATTTGATGAATGGGGTGTTCAAACCCTTTCTTGATTCGTTTGTGATAGTGTTCATTGATGACATTCTAGTTTATTCGAAAAGTGAGGAAGAGCATGCCCACCATCTTAGTATTGTTCTGGGTGTTCTTAGGAAACAAAAGTTGTATGCGAAATTTTCTAAGTGTGAATTTTGGTTGACTTCGGTTGCCTTTTTGGGGCATGTAGTTTCAAAAGAAGGGGTAATGGTAGAACCCCAAAAGATTGAGGTGGTTAGGAATTAGGTTCAACCAAGTTCTGTGACTGAAATTAGGAGTTTTGTGGGGCTCACTAGCTACTATCATCGATTTGTGAAAAACATTGCTTCTGTTTCCACACACTTGACCTATTTGACCAAAAAGGAGATACTATTTGAATGGACTGGAAAATGTGAGGAGAGCTTTCAAAAGCTCAAGACTCTTTTGACCACAGAACCTATTCTAGCGCCTCCGGTGGAGGGGTAAGGATTTTATTATTTATTGTGATGCTTCACATTCAGGCTTGGGTGCGGTGTTGATGCAGGATAAGAATGTCATAGCTTATGCATCGCGACAGTTGAAGGTGCATGAGAGGAATTATCCAACACATGATTTAGAGTTGGCAGTGGTAGTGTTTGCTCTTAAGATCTGGTGGCATTATCTTTATGGTGTCAAGTGTGAGGTGTTTACTGATCATCGTAGTCTACAACATGTGTTCACTCAAAAGGATCTAGATTTGAGACAGTGAAGGTGGATGGAGTTACTCAAGGATTATGATGTGACCATCCAATACCATCCGGGTAAGGCTAATGTAGTGGCGGACGCACTAAGTCGAAAAGTAGTGAGTATGGGTAGTTTAGCTTGCTTTAGTGTATCCAAGCTACCTGTGGCTAAAGAAATTCAACATTTGGAGTCTAAGTTCATGCGGTTGGGCATATCAGAGAAAAGTGGGGTGTTAGCTAGCATTAAAGTAAAGGCCACGTTCATTGAGGAGATCAAGGCTAAAACGTTTGAGGATGAAAATTTGAAAGAGCTCAGAAATAAAACAGTGTCCGGTAAAGCACAAGAGACCACTCTTGATGCGGGAGGTGTACTCAGTTGTAAAGAAAGGATTTTTGTTCCTAGAGTGGGCGACTTGATTCAGAATTTATTGACAGAATCCCATGGTTCGAGGTATTCCATTCATCCGGGTGTGACTAAGATGTACCGAGATTTGAAGCAAATTTATTGGTGTCCTGGCATGATGAAAGATATAGCGGAGTTTGTGGCTACGTGTCAAAATTGCAAACAAATAAAATATGAACACCAAAGGCTTGCCGGTTTGCTTCAAAGAATGCCAATTCCGGAATGGAAGTGGGAAAGAATAGCTATGGATTTCGTGGTTGGTCTTCCCAAGACATTGGGAAAATATGATTCTATTTGGGTAGTTGTTGACAGATTGACTAAGTCAGCCCATTTTATTCGAGTCAGAACAGATTATAATGCTCAACAATTGGCTAAGGTGTATGTAAGGGAGATAGTAAGGTTGCACGGGGTGCCCCTTTCTATCATCTCAGACCGTGGTACGCAGTTCACGTCCAAGTTTTGGAGGAAATTACATGAGGAGTTGGGTACGCAACTCACTTTTAGTACAACTTTCCATCTACAGATGGACAGACAATCAGAAAGGACTATTCAAGTGTTAGAGGACATGTTGAGGGCATGTGTGATTGACTTTGGAGGTCATTGGGATAAGTTTTTACCCTTATGTGAGTTCTCTTATAATAATAGTTACCACTCCAGCATTGACATGGCACCATTTGAAGCACTGTATGGGAGGGGATTTAGATAACCAATAGGATGGTTTGAGGCTGGAGATGTGAAACCTTTGGGGGTTGATTTAGTGAAGGATGCTCAAGATAAAGTGAGGAGTCTTCAAGCTAAGCTTTTAGCAGCCCAAAGTAGACAGAAGAAGTATGCAGACCATAAGGTAAGAGACATGACATTTCAGACTGGTGAGAACGTTCTTCTTAAGGTATCACCCATGAAAGGAGTGATGAGATTTGGCAAGAAGGGAAAGCTTAGTCCCCGATACATTGGACTATTTGAGGTTCTTAACCGTGTAGGGCCAGTGGAGTATAGGTTGGCTTTACCCCCTAACTTATCGGGAGTTCATCCGATATTTCATGTGTCCATGTTGAAGAGATATCATGGAGATGGGGATTACATCATAAAATGGGACTCAATGGTGTTAGACAAATACCTTCAGTATGAGGAAGAACCGATTGCAATTCTTGATCGTGATGTCCGGAAGCTGAGGACCAAAGATATTAAGTCCGTGAAAATTCAATGGAAGCATCGTCCGGTTGAGGAAGCCACTTGGGAGACCGAGAACATGCGAGACAAGTATCCTTAGTTGTTCGTATATTCAGGTACTACTCCACTCTTGCTTTAGCCTGTTTCTCCTAGTTTGTCTCTCGAGGACGAGTGATGGGTAAATTGGTATCTATTGTAAAGACCGGTTCCCGTGTTATAGAAAAGCCAACGGGGAAAATTTTTGGGCTGGAAAACTTTTAGTTAGTACCTTGAAATTTCCCAACCTAGTCCAAATTTGGATGAAATCGAAGTCAGTAAGGTCTAGGAAAATCTGGTAACAAACGGGAGATCAAATTATGAATTTGATCATATGAGCAGATAGCTAAGACGTTAAGAAACCCGTAGGACTTTACGAAATCGAAT
Source organism: Solanum etuberosum (assembly GCA_029582245.1). NCBI lineage: Eukaryota > Viridiplantae > Streptophyta > Magnoliopsida > Solanales > Solanaceae > Solanum > Solanum etuberosum. The sequence goes on from JAJONR010002963.1 coordinate 7,263, forward strand.
TTGGGTGAGTGGAACTCCCGAAATTGGTCTTAGCATGAATGGGTATTTTCTGAGTGTCGTGCGATGAAGGTGTGTTGTGAATTGAGGGTTTGAAACTCGTTAATTAACTCTCTGTCGCCGTGCAAGCCGCCAAGGTGGGATTATTCCCACCATGGCGGGGCCGCTGTAGCGGGGTGAGGACCGCTGTGGCGGGGCAGATGTGACTTAAAGTCAGAAATAAACCCCAAAAATGTTTTATTCTGCAATTTTCGACCTTGAGAGCTAAGGAACGAAACCAAGTGTTTTCTTGATAGTTTTTCACCATTCTTGAGGCTAAAGGTAAGGTTTTCACTCTCCGAATCCATTTTTCGATCCGTAGAAGATAGCTTCTTGGCTAATTATCAATGGGGGAGGGTTTTGATTTGAGATTTATGGTGGAAGAAACCCTAAACTGGTTATGGGGATCAAGGGTACGACCTAGGGTTACTTTATTGATTATAATCCGGGTATTTAGGTCTTGTTTATTGATCCTACATTATTATTATTATTTGTAGACCAAGAACAAGCGAAAAGAATCCGGAAAGGGAAGAATCAAGTTTCTTAGGGGATTCAAGCTTTGTTCGAGGTAGGTGATGGTTGTGATTTCATGTTGTGTGATATATAGAACGGGTGTCACGATCCGACATAAATATTGGAACGGGTGTCACGATCCGACACACTAACTTGGAATGGGTACCACGGTCCGGTACACTAACTGTTTGGGAATGGGTTCCATGAGAGGACCAATGACTTGTTATACATATGCGTATTGTTGGGAATGTGGAATTCTAAATAGATCCTGAAATGATATTGATATTGTATATGTTCGATGTATGCATGCTTATGATGTTGTAATGACTTGTTCATATTACACTTAGTGGGATAGGGGCGTGATCCTACCAGTATACTGTGGTTGTATATGAAGAATCCAAAAACTCACTACAACATAGACGTAAAACATCAACAAATAAATCTTTCGTCACTCAAATCCACACATTTTAACTCCATCTAGAAATAATGTGATTTCTAATTAAAATGTAGTTATACTGTTCTCTCCCGCCAACTACATAAACAACCCAAACTTCAATTCCCTCATCCCATAACGAGTCAGACATAAATCCAACCGTTAACCCAATTAAAGCCTAAAAAGTTGACTCTTTGTTTATACAAATAATCACATCAGAAACAACCCACCTTCTCGAATATATACTTTTAGAATCAACATTTTTGTTCACAAAATCGGAACTTTTCACTCGAATTTCACTAAATTTACATGAAGAAAGCAATGCAAACTATTTTTTCTTGATATTATTGAAAACATTACTGGATACCTGGTACAAAGATTGTTTACTCTCCGATCTACCTCGTCTTCTATCATGGCAGGGGATGGAAATGATTCTACATTAAACCGGAGCTACGGGTAGCGTTAGAATTTGGAATTGAATTGAAATTGGGAATAAAATTAAGGGTTTGAGTTAGAAAAATGAATTTTGTTGATTGATTTATCTGCTTTTTGTAACTATTTTAGCAACGGAAAAGAAAAGGGCGGGATCGGAGAAGATTAAAATGGATTGTTTCAACTTTCTTTGGTTCTAACGAAGTGAAGAAGAAAGGGGGGAAAATAGCTTTTTGAGAATGAAGGAGAAAATGAGGTGTAATATAATGAACAAAGTGACAAATATATAATCCAATGTATTTTTGACTCAACTAAATATTATTTTTATTATTTTATTTTAACTGTCATTACATCCTATAATATTTCACTATACTACAAAATAATTCTCAAATTTTCAAAATAAGACCAAATACATCCTTTTTATTTATAAAAACCTCTCAATTCTCCATCACCTACCCGTCCTCCTAGGAAGTAATTTTTTCCTCGAGACTATAATGATATGTAGTTTTAAATTAAAGATGTGTATAATATACTAAAATGACATTTAATTTTGCGGTCTCAAAACATGTCATCTGAAATTTATAATTAAATTTTTGAAACAGATTAAAAAGGAAAGTAAGATAAACTGATTGAAACGGGGGAATATATCACTGCAGAAACTTTCTTGCACTTTACATTTGTAAATTTAACATTACTTTGTTTTCTATAATATCACAAAAGAATTGACGATTCTACTCTGATGATGATGCTTCTCACATCTGCTTAGGTATTTGGTGAGAAGAGTCACCAGGTAACAAATCGAATAATTGATGTGCCTACGAGCTGACCTGAACATTATAATATTACATCCCTAATAATTGATTTTTTTTGATTATTTTATTGTACCGAGTCGTTAGTAACACCGTATATTATATATGAAACTACAGTAAAATCTCACTAAATTAATATAGACGGGACCATCAAATTATTATTATTATTATTATTATTATTATTATTATTTTGTACAGGTATTATTTAAGCGGTAAATTAATATTTATTAATTTATAAAGTATTTAAGATTCAATGAAGGTTAATTTTCATTACATCAAAATCATTGCATCTTACTAATTTATGTATCATAGTTATTGAGTTCACATAAAATTATACATAAAGTACACTGAATGCATCAAAATCATTGTATCTTACCAAATTATGTATCATATTTATTGAATTCACATAAAAAATAATCTATTATACTTCAAGTACAATGTATGTGTATGATTTATTGTAATATCTTTTTTGTTCAATGATTCATTGAAAATATTAATGTTTTGGACGTTATCAATTCTGTAATCCCGGCTTTGACAACAAATGTTCAACTAGAGACAATAGCAAATGATTTTCGACACTACAAAATTCGTTCGGGGAATGAAATCTCAGAGAATTACAATTAACCCTCTTGTGAAACACCATTCATGACTTGAGAGATAAGGTCATGAATAATAATATTTTTTACCGCATTAAAATGGACGTCAATAATCTATTGGATTAACCGGGTAAAAATGATACAAGTTCATAGGTCCAGAACTTAGAAGAAATTGTGGATACAATTGAAAAAACAATGTTGATGATGAAGTTGAATATGATACAATATCTTGAGTTACACGTAAGGAAACACTTATCACATTTAGAACTCTTCAAAATTTTATGGTGCAGTTCGAAAAGACATCACCGAAACTTTTGGATACAATAAGAAAAGTTAGAGATGAGCTTCAACTAGATTTAAATTTTAAAAAGAAACAGATAATAGAATCATGTTTCAGTAAATTATTTTAGATATATTTGTATTTTTGAAGAGTTATTAATTAATAATATTATTGGGACCATATATTAGGGGTCTTCCGAAAAGATATTATCTTATTATCTTATCGAAATGAGTGATATTTTCCATTGGTCAAAGTTGGGACCGAAGAAAAATATTATCTTAGAGATATTATTAATTTATCGAGTATTAATTTAGTGAGATTTTACTGTATATGTTAAAAGTCAAATGTTGTATATATGCCTGTTAAATTTGTTTCCGTTATCATTGGCACAGTGATCCGAGTCATAAAGCTCAAGTATGGTAAATATGGAAATGAGATTCAGTTTCAGAAAGTTATGCTAACAGAGGGATCTCAATTTGAGACAACAAAGGTAGTTGGAGTTGCTTAAAGACGACGACATGGAAATGAGATTCAAGTTTAGTACATAATTCTTTCTTTTTAAAAAAAAATGTAACTGAACAAAGTAGCTTCTTGATCATATTGCAAATGTTTTATCCAATAACAAAGGGTGTATTAAATTCACATTTGAAATAAGAAATATTCATGGACAAAATTTACAACATTAATTAATAAAAATACATTTCAATATAATATCATTATAAACATTTACAAGTGTTTACGTACAACTTCATGTTTTTTCTTGTGTGCTATATATACTAAACTACCGTACATGTTTTCAGTACCTAGGGTATGCAACGTGAGCCATGTGTGCGAGAAGAAGTTGGTGCATGGAATGTGGCGGACGATGTAGTATTACGAGGTCTTCATCTAGTTGCATTCTTCTGAGTTTTTCCAAGTGATCCGCACAGTTTTTTCCTTCCCTTGGAGTATGCATCTAAGGAGATCCCAAGTTCGGACAGGAGGCGTCAGCACTCTTCTATCACGTCGCGATCGGGGTGATTTTCGACGACGTCTCTGTTACTCATGAGCATCAATGCTTTAGGAGAGTCAGTTTCGATGATGATGTTCTTCGGCTTGAAGTTCTTCGCCAGGGTCAGCCCACCGTGTATGGCCCATAGTTCCTCCGTGAGGCACGATGTTGTTACCACACCTATTAGCCCCACGAATCCTCCTAACCACCTACCCCTATCATCTCTAGTAATACCTCCATATCCCGCTAACCCTGAATTCTGCATAAAAGTTTCGTCCGTGTTGATCTTAATGTATCCGGATGGAGGGAATGACCAATTGATGTACCTAGGGGCATCTCTCTGTCTAACATGTCTAACTATAGATTGAACATGATCATGAACATTAGTGGTGTATCCAAAAATGAAAAAATGGACATAATATCAATTATTGGCAGTAGGGACATATATTGCCATTTTTTTGAGCTAATAATATGATCACTTGTATGAGAAAATAAAAAAGTAGTTAAAAGTAAGTACTTTTGAGAAATGAAAAAAAAGTATTTAGCAGTAAGAAGTTGTTTTTTTTTTCTTTATTTGTTTATTAGAAACCTAATGGTAGAATAGCGTATTTATAGGTATTTTTTTAATCTAATCCTAATTCTAGTAGAAATATAAATTTAATTTTGTTTGGTAGTTTTATAAAGTTACTAAAATTAGTGTTAGGTCACTTTAAGACGTATTTATGGTAATTTCATAATTATTTATATCATATTTTGATAAATATTGTTCTGATTTCACACTATGAAATAACTATTCCAAGAAAGTTTGATTTAACTATAAATTCATTTTAATTTTTAGAGTTGTAGTTGATGATTCTTTATGGAGTTGCCATTTCTATGACAACTTTGTTAATAATATTATAATTAGTTATGTTTTAATGTACGTAGACTTTTTTCTACCGGCATTATATTTTGTTATATATTCACTATGTTACGACAAATTCATTTAACACCACAAAAATCTCCATCTAGCTAATACTTTATTTAAAGGCTTAAAACACAGTTTACTTTTGAGGACGTACTCGAATTCCCTTTACAAATTTTTTGTATTATGTAAATGGAATTTAGGTACAACTTTAAGAGGTAAACTACGCACGATTTCAAAACTTGATGGATAATGAAGTTGTAATAACAAGAGATCTCCATCAACACAAAAACCCATCAAACTAGTCAAAGATACACACTCAAACTAAGCTCTATTTCATTGAATGTTTCGATTCAAATTGTTTTGAACACCAGATACTGAGAGATCTCCATCGACGCAAGAACCATTAAACATGTCACGATACACATTCGAAATAAGGTCGATTTCATTGACTCATTGGATTCAAATTTTGAATTTCTTCCTTGCATAGAATATGTGTTCACATTCGTCTATTAGAAAAAGGAAACTTGAGTCTAACACATTGATCTTTTCATTATTTGCTCAAGTAGTTATATGTAGAATCCAAAAACCCACTACAACATTCACGTATAACATCAACAAACAAATCTTTCGTCACCCAAATCCACACATTTTAACTCCATCTAGTAATAATGTGATTTCTAATTAAAATGTAGTTATATTGTTCTCTCCCGCCAACTACATAAACAACCCAAACTTCATCCCTTAACGAGTCATACATAAATCCTATCATTAACCCAATTAAATCCTCAGAAGTTGACTCTTTGTTTATACAAATAATCCCATCGGAAACTACCCACTTTCTCGAATTTATACTTTTAGAATCAACATTTTTGTTCGCAAAATCGGAACTTTTCACTCAAACTTCACTAAATTTACATGAAGAAAGAAATGGAGACTGTTCTTCCTTTGTATTACTAAAAACATTACTGGATACCTGGTACAAAGACTGTTTACTCTCCGATCTACCTCGTCTTCTATTCATGGCAGGGGACGGAAATGATTCTATATTGAACCGTAGCTACCGGTACCGTTAGAATTTGGAATTGAATTGAAATTTGGAATAAAATTAAGGGTTTGAGTTAGAAAAATGAATTTTGTTGATTGATTTATCTGCTTTCTGTAACTGTTTTTAGCAACTGAGAAGACAAAGGTGGGATCAGAGAAGATGAAAATGGGTGATCAGAGAAGATGAAAATGGATTGTTTCAACTTTTTTTGGTTCTAACGAAGTGAAGAAGAAAGGGGAAAAATGAGTTTTTGAGAATGAAGGAGAAAAAGAGGTGTAATATAATGAACAAAGTGACAAATATATAATCTAATGTATTTTTGACTCAACTAAATATTATTTTTATTAATTTATTTTAACTGTCGCTACATCCTATAATATTTCACTTTACTACAAAACAATTCTCAAATTTTCAGAATATGACAAGTTACATCCTTTTTGTTTACTAAAACCTCTCAATTCTCCATCACCTACCCGTCCTTCTAGGAAGTGATTTTTTCCTCGAGACAATAATGATATGTAGTTTTAAACTAAAGATGTGTAGAATATACTAAAACGACATTTAATTTTGTGGTCTCAAAATATGTCATCTGAAAGTTATAATTAACTTTTTGAAACTGATAAAAAAGGAAAGTAAGACAAACTAATTGAAACGGGGGAGTATATCACTGCATAAACTCTCTTGCACTTTACATTTGTAACTTTAACATCACTTTGTTTTCTACAAATATCATAAAATAATTGACGATTCTAGTTCTGATGATGATGCTTCTCACATATGTTTAAGTATTGGGTGAGAAGAGTCACCAGGTAACAAATCGAATAATTGATGTGACTACAAGCTGACCTGAACATATAATATTACATCCCTAGTAATTGAATTTTTTTGATTATTTTATTGTACTGAATCGTTAGTAACACCGTATATTATATATGAAACTACAGTAAAATCTCACTAAATTAATATAGGCGGGATCATTAAATATTATTATTATTATTATTATTATTATTATTATTATTATTATTATTATTATTATTATTATTATTATTATTATTATTATTATTATTATTATTATTATTTTGTAGATGTATTATTTAAGCGGTAAATTAGTATTTATTAATTTATAAAGTATTTAAGATTCAATGAAGGTTGATTTTCATTAAATCAAAATCATTGCATCTTACTAATTTATGTATCATATTTATTGAGGTCACATAAAATTATACATAAAGTACACTGAATACATCAAAATCATTTTATCGTACTAAATTATGTATCATATTTATTGAATTCACATAAAAAGAACTATTATACATCAAGTACAATGTATATGTATGATTCATTGTAATATCTTTTTTGTTCAATGATTCATTGAAAATATTAATGTTTTGGATGTTATCAATTTTGCAATCCCGGCTTGGACAAAAAATGTTCAACAAGAGACAATATGTAACACCACGTATCCGGAAAAAGACCAAACCAGCAGATTTCCAAAAGTTGCAGGTGCAACCCACGATTGCCACCTACGGACCCTCCTTGTGGTCTGTGGATGGCCACTTGCGAACCTCCCCAGAAACTCAGACAAAAACTATTCTAAGGCATGACCCACGGTCGGACAGGACGGATCATGGATCAGTCCACGAACAGTCTATCCGTCCGTAGGTCGAGACCCTCAGGACCCCTCTAAAGTCGATCGACAGACTGACAGGACAGATCGTGGATCAGTCCACGGACCATCGATCCGTCCGTAAGTCGAGACCCTCAGGACCCCTCAAAACCTGGTCTCTGAAGTCGATCGACGGACTGACAGGACGGATCGTGGATCAGTCCACGGACCGTCGATCTGTTTGAAGGAAGAGACCCTCAGGACCAATTAGAACCTGGTCTTTGAAGTCGATCGACGTACTGAAAGGATGGATTGTGGATCAGTCCACGGACCGTCGATCAGTCCCATCGGTGGCTTCAGCAGATTTTAAGTCAGGGGTCGTTTGGTCTTTTCCTCATGCGTTGGAGCTACGAAGTGTTTTAGGAAAACTTCAATTTCTTGTTACTCTTATCATTAGTAAGGTATGATCTAATTCCTCATTTCTAACTCAACGTTATGCGCTTAAGATCATGCTTTATCGTAGAGCTTACGCATGGAATGCTAATGCATGCAATGTTAACGTAGTTCCTCTAGTCCCAGACCATGAGGTTTCGAACGCAGAGTTTCAGAATGCGATTCAGCTTTTGGCTCAAAGTATGACCAACCAGAGCAATCAGCAAGTTCCAGCTCCTACTAATAGAAATGGTGGATCAGTGGCAGCTAGAGTTTGAGATTTTGTTAGGATGAATCCGCCTTAGTTTTTAGGGTCGCAAGTTGGTGAGGACCCACATAATTTCATTGATGAGGTTAAGAAAATCTTTTGAGTGATGCAAGTGACTGGTAGTGATAGGGTGGAATTGGCATCCTACCAGCTTAACGATGTGGCTCACATATGGTTCACTCAGTGGAAAGACAACAGGGGCTACTTTGTCTTTTATAACTCCTTATACAGCAGTCAAATTCGATGTTAGTCCAGAAACACTCTCAGAACCCTTCTCAGTCTCTACTCCAGTTGGTGACCCAGTTATAGCTAGACGGGTATACAGAAATTGCCCTGTCACAGTCTCTCAAAAAGTCACCTCAGCAGATATTGTAGAGTTAGAAATGGTAGATTTCGATATTATTCTAGGCATGGATTGGTTACATTCCTGTTATGCCTCAGTCGATTGTAGAAGTAAGACTGTTCGTTTTCAGTTTCCAGACGAACCAATCTTAGAATGGAAGGGTAGTAGCTTAGCGCCTATGGGTCGATTCATTTCTTACCTTAAGGCCAGAAAGATGATCTCTAAGGTTTATCTCTATCCTATAGTTCGGGTTAAGGATTCAAGCTCTGAAACCCCAACTCTTGAGTTAGTTCCAGTAGTTAATGAGTTCCCAGAAGTGTTTCCAAAAGATCTTCCCGGAGTTCCTCCCGAAAGGGAAATTAACTTTGGAATTGATCTTCTTCCAGATACCCAGCCTATTTCTATTCCTCTTGACAGAATGGCTCCAGCTAAGTTTAAGGAATTGAAAGAGCAGTTGAAAGAACTTCTACATAAGGGCTTCATCAGACCCAGTATTTCCCCATGGGGTGCCACAATGTTATTCGTAAAAATGAAAGATGGTTCTCTCAGAAAGTGCATTGACTATCGGCAGTTGAACAAAGACACAATCAAGAATAAGTACCCTATCCCCAGGATTGATGACTTGTTTGACCAACTCAGGGTGCTAGTCATTTTTTGAAAATAGACCTCAGATCCGGTTATCATCAGCTTAGATTCAGAGATAGTGACATCCCGAAAATAGCCTTCAGAACTAGGTATGGCCATTATGTATTCGTAGTTATGTCATTTGGACTAACCAATATTCCTGCAGCTTTGATGGATTTGATGAACAGAGTGTTCAAGCAGTATTTGGACTTGTTCATTATCGTCTTTATTGATGATATCCTCATTTACTCTAGGAATGAGGAAGAACATGCGACTCATTTGAGGGTTGTTCTGCAAACTCTCAAAGATTGCCAGTTGTTTGCTAAATTTAGCAAATGTGAGTTTTGGTTACAATCAGTTGCTTTCCTCGGGCATATAATATCTAGCGAAGGGATCCGAGTGGATTCTCAGAAAATAGAAGCGGTGAAACAATGGCCCAACTGTAACACCCCGTATCCTAGACAGACCAGAAATGCAGAATTTTAGAAGTTGCAGTTGCCACCAACGGTGCCACCTACGGACCGTAGAATGACCCATGGACCGTAGGTGGGGTCCGTGGATGGCCACCTGTAGCTCCTCCCCAAAAGGTCCATGAATTTTGGCCAAGTCTGGACCTACGCCAAGACCTACGGACCGTAGGTTAGCCCACGGTCCGTGGTTCAGGCCGTGGTTCAGACCCCCAGAATTCAAGTTCCAGTCCCCATCGACGGTTGACCAGCACGGACCGTCGGTCCATCCATGATCCGTCGGTCCCGTCCATCAGTGGCTGCCTACAGTAGTTAAGTCAAGGGTCTTTTGATCTTTTTCTTATGCGTTGGACCCCTAAACTACGTAGTTTTGGCCAGTTTTAGCCTAGATACATAACTAGAACTTACCTAAGTCAGATCATTCATCAAAACTTAGAAAAATTAGAGCGTAAGCGGAGAAATAGGTCAAGAACCCTAGTTTAAGAATGTAGCAAGATTCCATCAGTTCCAGCCCCGAAATCGATAGATTTCTCCGTGAAATTCGTCACCAGGTATGTAGGATTTAACTAGTGGATTCCTTTCACCCATTAGGTCCCTAAAAATCAGTCAGATTCTTGATTCCCTTCAGATTATCATGTTCTAGTATCATTTTTCCCCAGATTCATGCATAAACTCAGAACCCTAGCTATTTAGTTCTTTTAGTTCATGAATTACACATGCTAGGCCAGCTATTTCAGTTATATACATGCTTCAGTTTACGAATGTCATATTATTAGATATAATTGTTGCATTCTCAGATTTCGCATGTCAGAACATCGAGCTATCCATGTTTTACAACATTCAGTCATAATGTGTTACATACATATTCAGTTGGGATGAGACTTAACACCGAGTTGGACTAAGGTTCAGCGTACCCGTATAGTCCCAGAACTACGTGCCTCCGTAAGTTGTAAGTCCCCTATGTGGGCATCATTTTAGTGATCACGCCAGTCATGCCTTTATACCTGTGGCAGGGTATATTGGGTCCCCTCGATGGGGTGTATACATTAGACTCCACATTTAGCTCATGTGGTTTTATTTCGGTTATTAGTAGCTCCTACAATACAGTCACATTCTAGAGCATTGACCAGGTTATTAGTTACAGTTCAGTATTGAGACTCAGCATATTATGTACTTGGTCATTACATTCAGTTAGCTCAGTATTTTAGTATATCTCAGTATTTACATTCCGTTCAGATTATATCATTGTTCTTATTGCTTTGTTCAGTGATGATTATAGTTCACATTTACTCTATCATGTATGTTCAGTACCTTTCAAGTACTGACGCATACTCTGCGCTACATCTTCTCGTGATGTAAGTTCAGGTTCTCAGCTTCCAGATCACGCATAGATCGATTCTTGATCTTCAGCTCAACAGTATTAGTGGTGAGTCCTCATTCTCCGAGGACGACAGACATGGTTCCTTTGCTTTTAGTCTTAGTTTCAGTTTTTGCTAGATTTAGCTAGGGCATGTCCCAACATTTCTAGTCAGTTAGAGGCTTTATTTCAGACATAGTTAGAATCAACTTTAGTGTTAGAGTTTGACTTTTCAGTTGTTGTTAAAATCTCTGTATTTATATATTCAGATGTAGTATCTGTATTCCCCATCATTACAGATTTATCTTATGATTAGCTTCCGCATAGTGTTTATTGATTCATTTCTCTTTAAGTATGCCTATGTTATGCTAGCAGGGTTAGCTTGGGGTCACTCGTGATCCAAGGTCCCATGTTCGCATCCTGGGGTAGCTCGGGGTGTGACACAGACCTACCTTTCCTACAGATATCAGAAGTTTCTTCGGTCTAGCTGGTTATTATAGAAAGTTCGTGGAAGGATTTTCATCCATAGCTTCTCCATTGACTAAGTTGACTCAGAAAAAGGTTAAGTTTCAGTGGTCAGATGATTGTGAGAAAAGCTTTGCAGAGCTGAAAACTAGGTTGACTATAGCTTCTGTTTTGACTCTACCAGAGGGTTCAGACGGTTATGTTTTCTATTGTGATGCGTCCAGAGTCGGCCTAGGTTGTATGCCGATGCAGTGAGGTACAATTATAGCTTATGCTTCTTGACAACTTAAGGTGCATGAGAAGAATTATATGACTCATGACCTCGAGCTTGCAGCAGTGGTGTTTGCACTTAAGATTTGGAGACATTACTTGTATGGTGTTCACGTAGATGTGTTCACAGACCATAAAAGCCTTTAGTATGTGTTCACCCATAAAGAGTTGAACTTTCCCCAGAGGAGATGGCTTGAGTTCCTCAAGGATTATGATATGAGCGTGCATTACCATCCTGGTAAGGCCAATGTAGTAGCTGATCCTCTTAGCAGACTATCTTTGGGTAATGTAGCACATGTTGAGGAAGAAAGAAAAGAATTAGAAAGGATGTTCACAGGCTTTCTCGCTTGGGAGTACGCCTTATGAGCATATCAGATGGTGGTGTAACAGTTCAGAATGGGTTACAATCTTCATTGGTAGCGGAGGTTAAGGAAAAGCAAGACAGTGATCCAATATTGCTTCAACTAAAGGGTGCAGTCCATCAGTAGAGAGTTGAGGTATTCTCCCAAAGGGGAGATGGTGTGCTTCGCTATCAGGGTCGATTATGTGTTCCTAAGGTGGGTGAGTTGAGATAGTAGATTCTTGCAGAAGCCCATAATTCCAGGTATTCTATTCATCCAGGTGCCACCAAGATGTACCGCGATCTACAAGAAGTCTTTTGGTGGAATTGTATGAAAAAGGATATATCAGATTTTGTGGCTAAGTGCCCTAATTGTCAGCAAGTGAAGGTAGAACATCAGAAACTAGTGGGTATGAATCAAGAGATCAACATTCCTACTTGGAAGTGGGAAGTGATCAACATGGACTTCATTACAGGTTTACCTCGTACTCGGAGACATCATGACTCCAATTGGGTGATAGTTGATAGAGTCACTAAGTCTGAACGCTTTTTGGCTGTTAAGACTACAAATTCGGTGGAGGACTACGCCAAGCTTTACATTAATGAGATAGTCAGGAGGCATTGGGTTCCTTTGTCCATCATCTCAGATAGAGTTCCTCAGTTTACCTCTCATTTCTGGAAGTCATTTCAGAAAGGTCTTGGTACTCAGGTTAATCTTAGCACAGTGTTTCATCCGCAGACGGATGGTGAGGCAGAGCGTACCATTCAGACTTTAGGGGACATGTTGAGAGCTTGTATGATCGACTTCAAGGATAGTTGGGATGATCACCTTCCTCTTATAGAGTTCGCCTACAATAATAGCTACCATTCCAGCATTCAGATGGCCCTTTATGAGGCATTGTATGGGCGTAGATGTAGATCTCAAGTTGGTTGGTTTGAAGTAGGTGAAGTAGCCTTGATAGGGCCAGATTCAGTTCATGAATCTATGGAGAAAGTTCAACTCATTAGAGATAGACTTAAGACAGCCCAGAGTCGCCAGAAGTCCTATGCAGATGTAAGGAGAAAGGAATTAGAGTTCCAAGTTGATGATTGGGTTTTCCTGAAAGTGTCACCTATGAAGGGGGTGATGAGATTTGGCAAGAAAGGGAAGCTCAGTCCTAGATATGTAGGCCCTTAAAAGATTTTTAAAAGAGTTGGTAAAGTGGCTTCTAAGTTAGAGTTTCCAACGGAACTAACAACAGTGCATCCGGTTTTTTCACATTTCGTTGTTGAAGAAGTGTGTGGGTGATCGAGCATCTATTGTACCTTTAGAAAGTGTGGCTGTGAAGGATAGTCTCACTTATGAAGAGGTACCAGTTGAGATTCTTGATCGTCAGGTTCGAAGGTTGAGAAACAAAGAAGTAGCTTCAGTTAAGATTTTGTGGAGGAGTCAGTCCGTAGAGGGAGCTACTTGGGAGGCAGAAGCAGCCATGAAGGCCAATTATCCTCATCTCTTTCCTTCCGATTCCATTCCAGCTTGATGTAATATTTCCTCTTCAATTTTTCAGTCATTCAAGCGCAGATTCAATCTTAGTATCATGTTCCTTCAGTTTGTACTTGCATTTTCAGCGTATTTGCATGTCTTTGGAACTTAGTTCAGTCAGAACTCAGTTTGTAGTAATTAGTGGTAGGGTTTGCAGCTCTTTCCCTCCAAATCCGACTAGTTTAGACTTCATTTGAGGACGAATGTTTCCAAGGGGGAGATAATGTAACACCCCATATCCGGAAACAGACCAAACCAGTAGATTTCCAGAAGTTGAAGGTGCAATCATCGGTTGCCACCCACGGACCTTAGGGTGACCCATAGCCCATTCTGGTGGTCTGTGCATGGCCACCTGCAGCCCTCCCGAGAAAATCAGACAAAATCTATTGTAAGGCATGACCCACGGTCGGACAGGACGGATCATGGTTCAGTCCACGGACCGTCGATCCGTCTGTAGGTAGAGACCCTCAGGACCCCTCAGAACCTGGTCTATAAAGTCAATCGACAGACTGACAGAACGGATCGTGGATCAGTCCACGGACCGTCGATCCATCCGTAGGTCGAGACACTCAGAACCTGGTCTCTAAAGTCGATCGACGGACTGACTGGATGGATCGTGGATCAGTTCACGGACCGTCGATCCGTCCGTAGGACGAGACCCTCAGGACCCATCAGAACCTGGTCTCTGAAGTTGATTAAAGTACTGACATGACGGATCGTTGATCAGTCCACGGACCATCGATCAGTCCCATCGGTGGCTTCATCAGATTTTAAGTCAGGGGTCGTTTGGTCTTTTCCTTATGTGTTGGACCCCTAAACTACGTCGTTTAACCCCTAAACTACGTAGTTTTGGTCAGTTTTAGCCTAGTAAAGTAATTAGAACCTAACCTAATCAATTATTCACCAAAAAATCATCAAACTTAGAGCAAAATAGAAGAGAAAGTCGAGCAGCCCTATTTCAAGAACACAACGAGTTTTCATCAGTTCCAGCCCTGAAATCGAAAGATATTTCCGTGAATTTCATCACCAGGTATGTGGGATTTCACTTGTGGGTTCCTTTCACCCATTATGTCCCTAGAATTTAGTCAGGTTCTTGATTCCCTTCATATTATCTAGACCTAGGGTTTCTAGAATTTCAGCAGTTCATTATGAATTCGTTACTTTAATGTTCCTAATCAGATTATCATGATTTTAGTATTGTATTTTGTAGATGCTTTCGTAAACTCAGAAACCTAGCCATGTAGTTCTTTTAGTTCATGAATTAAACATGCTAAGTCAGTTATTTCAGATATACATGCCTCAGATTCGAATGTTTCATTATCAGTACATTAATGTTGCATTCTCAGATTTTGCATCTCAGTATTTTGAGCTATCCAGTATTATAAAAATTCAGTCATAATGTGTTATTTACATAATCAGTTGGGAGTATACTTAATACCGAGTGGACTAGGGTCAGTCACCCTCAAGTCCCAGAACTACGTGCCCCGTAGGTTGTATGTCCCCTTTGTGGGCATCATTCTAGTGATCACGCCAGTCATGCCTCTCTACCTCTGGCAGGGTATATTGGGTCCTCTCGATAGGGCGTATATATCAGATTCCACATTTAGCTCATGGAGTTATATGTCGGTTATTAGTAGCTCCCTTACAATCAGATTCTATTGCATTGACCATTTTATCAGTTATAGTCAGATTTCAGTCTCAGCATGTTATAAACTTGGTCATTACATCCAGTTAGTTCATGTTCAGTATTCTCAGTATAGTATCATGATTATCTCTTATCAATTCTCAGATATATAATTTGGTTCAGTTCTGTTTATTGTTCAGATTTATCATATCATGCATGCTCAGTACCTTTCAAGTACTGACGCATACTCTGCGCTACATCTTCTTGTGATCTAGGTTTAGGTCCTCAGCTTCCTAATCATGCATAGATCGGTTCCCGATCTTCATCTTAGTATTATCAGTGGTGAGTCCTCATTCTCCGAGGACGACATACATGTTTCCTTTGGTTTTAGTCTTAGTTTCAGTTTTGCTAGATCTAGCTTGGGCATGGCTTTATTTTAGACATAGTTAGATTCAGCTTTAGCATTTGAGTTTGACCTTTCAGCTGTTGTTAAACTCTCAGTTTTCATATATTTATATAGTTTATGGGTATTTCCCTATCATTTTAGTTTACATGATGATTTAGCTTCCGCACAGTATTTCTTTACTTTAGTTTACTTTCAAATGCTTATGATATGCCAACATGATTAGCTTGCGGTCACTCGTGATCCTAGGTCCCATGTTCACGTCCTGGGGCAGCTTCGAGGTGTGACAAACTTGGTATCATAGCACTAGGTTTAAGAGTCCTAGGATGTCTGAAAAGTCGCACTAAGTAGAGTCCTTTTCATATGTGTGAAGTGCACCACATCTAATGAGAGGGAGGCTACGAAGTGTTTTAGGGAAACTTCACTTTCTTGTTACTCCTATCGTGCGTAAGGTATGATCTAATTCCTCATTTCTAACTCGACGTTATACGCTTAAGATCATGCCTCATCGTAGACCTTACACATGGAATGCTAAGGCATGCAATGCTAATGCAGTTCCTTTAGTCCCGGACCATGAGGTTTTAAATGCAGAGTTTCAGAATGCGATTCAGCTTTTTGCTCAGAGTATGACCAACCAGAACAATCAGCAGGTTCCAGATCCTACTAATAAAAATGGTGGATCAGTGGTAGCTAGAGTTCGAGATTTTGTTAGGATTAATCCTCCTTAGTTTTTAGGGTCGCAAGTTGGTGAGGACCCACATAATTTTACTGATGAGGTTAAGAAAATCTTTGGAGTGATGCAAGTGACTAGCAGTGATAGGGAGGAATTGGCATCCTACCAGCTTAAGGATGTGGCTCACATATGGTTCACTTAGTGGAAAGATAACAGGGGCTATGTTGTCTTTTGTAACTCCTTATATAGCAGACAAATTCGATGTTAGTCCAGAAACTCTCTCAGAACCCTTCTCAGTCTCTACTCCAGTTGGTGACCCAGTTATAGCTAGACGGGTATACAGAAATTGCCCTGTCACAGTCTCTCTGAAAGTCACCTCAGCAGATCTTGTAGAGTTAGAAATGGTAGATTTCGATATCATTCTATGCATGGATTGGTTACATTCCTGTTATGCCTCAGTCGATTGTAGAACTAGGATTGTTCGTTTTCAGACGAACCAATCTTAGAATGGAAGAGTAGTAGCTTAGTGCCTATGGGTTGATTCATTTCTTACCTTAAGGCCAGAAAGATGATCTCTAAGGGTTATCTCTATCATTTAGTTCAGGTTAAGGATTCAAGCTCCGAAACCCCAACTCTTGAGTCAGTTCCAGTAGTTAATGAGTTCCTAGAAGTATTTCCAGAAGATCTTCCTGGAGTTCCTCCCGAAAGGGAAATCGACTTTGGAATTGATCTCCTTCCAGATACCCAGCTTATTTCTATTCCTCCTTACAGAATGGCTCCAGCTAAGTTTAAGGAATTGAAAGAGCAGTTGAAACACTTTCTAGATAAGGGCTTCATCAGACCCAGTATTTCCCCATGGGGTGCGCCAGTGTTATTCATGAAAAAAAAATGGTTCTCTCAGAATGTGCATTGACTATCAACAGTTGAACAAAGTCAAAATAAAGAATAAGTACCCTATCCCTGGGATTGATTACTTGTTTGACCAACTTCAAGGTGCTAGTAATTTTTCGAAAATAGACCTCAGATCCGGTTATCATCAGCTCAGAGTCAGAGATAGTGACATCCCGAAAAAAGCCTACAGAACTCAGTTTGGCCATTATGAATTCATAGTTATGTCATTTGGACTAACCGGTGCTCCTGCAGCTTTCATGGATTTGATGAACAAAGTGCTCAATCAGTATTTGGACTTGTTCGTTATCGTCTTTATTGATGATATCCACATTTACTCTAGGAATGAGGAAGAACATGTGACTCACTTGAGTGTTGTTCTGCAAACCCTCAAAGATAGCCAGTTGTTTGCTAAATTTAGCAAACGTGAGTTTTGGTTACAATCAGTTGCTTTCCTCGGGCATATAGTATCTAGCAAAGGGATCTGAGTGGATTCTCAGAAAATAGAAGCGGTGAAACAATGGCCCAGACCTACCTCTCCTACAGATATAAGAAGTTTCTTGGGTCTAGCTGGTTATTACATAAGGTTCGTGGAATGATTTTCATCCATACCTTCTCCATTGACTAAGTTGACTCAGAAAAAGGTTAAGTTTCAGTGGTCAGATGATTGTGAGAAAAGCTTCGTAGAGCTGAAAACTAGGTTGTCTATAGCTCCTGTTTTGACTCTACCAGAGGGTTCAGACGGTTATGTTATCTATTGTGATGCATCCAGAGTCGGCCTAGGTTGTGTGCGGATGCAGTGAGGTAAAGTTATAACTTATGCTTCTAGACAGCTTAAGGTGCATGAGAAGAATTATCTGACTCATGACCTCGAGCTTGCAGCAGTGGTGTTTGCACTTAAGATTTGGAGACATTACTTGTATTGTGTTCACGTAGATGTGTTCACAGACCATAAAAGCCTTCAGTATGTGTTCACCCAGAAAGAGTTGAATCTTTGCCAGAGGAGATGGCTTGAGTTCCTCAAGGATTATGATATGAGCGTGCATTACCATATTGGTAAGGCTAATGTAGTAGCAGATGCTCTTCGCAGACTATCTATGGGTAGTGCAGCACAAGTTGAGGAAGAAAAAAAAGAATTAGCAAAGGATGTTCACAGGCTTGCTCGCTTGGGAGTTCACCTTATGAGCATATCAGATGGTGGTGTAACAATTCAGAATGGGTTAGAATCTTCATTGGTAGCGGAGGTTATGGAAAAGCAGGACAGTGATCCGATATTGCTTCAACTAAAGGGTACAGTCCATCAGCAGAGAGTTGAGGTATTCTCCAAAGGGAGAGATGGTGTGCTTCACTATCAGGGTCGATTATGTGTTCCTAAGGTGGGTGAGTTGACACAGCAGATTCTTGCAGAAGCCCATAATTCCAGGTATTCTATTCATCCAGGCGCCACCAAGATGTACCACGATCTGTAGGAAGTCTTTTGGTGGAATGGTATGAAAAGGGATGTAGCAGATTTTGTGGTTAAGTGCCATAATTGTCAGCAAATGAAGGTAGAACATCAGAAACCAGGGGGTATGACTCAAGAGATCAACATTCGTACTTAGAACTGGGAAGTGATCAACATGGACTTCATTAAAGGTTTACCGTGTACTCACAGACAGCATGACTCCATTTGGGTGATAGTTGATAGAGTCACTAAGTTTACGTGCTTTTGGGCTGTTAAGACTACAAATTCGGCGGAGGACTACACCAAGCTTTACATTAATGAGATAGTCAGGTTGCATGGGGTTCCTTTGTCCATCATCTCTGATAGAGGTCCTCAGTTTACCTCTCATTTATGGAAGTCATTTCAGAAAGGTCTTGGTACTCAGGTTAATCTTAGCACAGCGTTTCATCCGTAGATGGATGGTCAGGCAGAGCGTACCATTCAGACCTTAGAGGACATGTTGAGAGCTTGTGTGATCGACTTCAAGGGTAGTTGACATGATCACCTTCCTCTTATAGAGTTCGCCTACAATAATAGCTTCCATTTGAGCATTTAGATGGACCCTTATGAGGCATTGTATAGGCGTAGACGTAGATCTCCAGTTAGTTGGTTTGAAGTAGGTGAAACAACCTTGATAGGGCCAGATTCAGTTCATGATGCTATGGAGAAAGTGCAAATCATTAGAGATAGACTTAAGACAGCCCAGAGTCGCCATAAGTCATTTCAGATGTAAGGAGAAAGGAATTAGAGTTCCAAGTTGATGATTGGGTTTTCCTGAAAGTGTCACCTATGAAGGGGGTGATGAGATTTGGCAAGAAAGGGAAGCTCAGTCCTAGATATGTAGGCCCTTACAAGATTTTGAAAAGAGTTGGTAAAGTGGCTTATGAGTTAGAGTTTCCAACAGAACTAGCAGCAGCGCATCTGGTTTTTTCACATTTCGTTGTTGAAGAAGTGTGCGAGTGATCCAGCATCTATTGTACCTTTAGAAAGTGTGGCTGTGAAGGATAGTCTCACTTATGAAGAGGTACCAGTTGAGATTCTGATCGTCAGGTTTGAAGGTTGAGAAACAAAGAAGTCTTTTCAGTTAAGGTTTTGTGGAGGAGACAGTCTGTAGAGGGAGCTACTTTGGAAGCAGAAGCAGCCATAAAAGCCAAGTATCCTCATCTCTTTCCTTCCGATTCCATTCCAGCTTGAGGTAATAGTTCCTCTTCAGTTTTTCAGTCATTTATGCGCAAATTCAGTCTTAATATCATGTTCCTTCAATTTGTACTTGCATTTTTAGCGTATTTGCATGTCCTTGGAACTAAGTTCAGTCATAAATCAGTTTATAGTAATTAGTGGTAGGGTATGGAGCTCTTTCCCTCCCTATCCAACTAGTTTAGACTGCATTCGAGGATGAATGTTCCTAAGGGGGAGATAATGTAACACCCCGTATCTGAAAACAGACCAAACCACCAGATTTCCAAAAGTTGCAGGGGAAACCCAAAGTTTCCACCCACGAACCGTAGGGTGACCCACGGCCCGTCATGGTGGTCCGTGGATGGCCACCTGCAACCCTCCCCAGAAACTCAGACAAAAACTATTCTAAGGCATCACCCACGGTCGGACAGGACGGATCGTGGATCAGTCCACCGACCGTCGATCCGTCCGTAGGTCGAGACCCTCAGGACCCCTCAGAACCTAGTCTCTGAAGTCGATCGACGGACTGATAGGACAGATCGTGGATCAGTCCACGGACCGTTGATCCATCCGTAGGAAGAGACCCTCAGGACCCATCAGAACCTCATCTCTGAAGTCGATCGACGGACTGACAGGACGGATCATGGATCAGTCCACAGACCGTCGATCAGTCCCATCTGTGGCTTCAGCAGATTTTAAGTCAGGGGTCATTTGGTCTTTTCTCATGCGTTGGACCCCTAAACTACGTCGTGTAACCCCTAAACTACGTAGTTTTTGTCAGTTTTAGCCTACTAAATTAATTAGAACCTAATCTAATCAATTATTCACCAAAAATTCATCAAACTTAGAGCAAAATAGAGGAGAAAGTCGAGCAGCCCTAGTTCAAGAACGCAGTGAGTTCTCATCAGTTCCATCCCCGAAAACGAAAGATATTTCCGTGAATTTCGTCACCAGGTATGTGGGATTTCACTAGTGGGTTCCTTTCACCCATTAGGTCTCTAGAATTCAGTCAGGTTCTTGATTCCCTTCATATTATCTAGACCTAGGGTTTCTAGAATTTCAGCAGATCATATTGAATTTGTTACTTTAATGATCCTAATCATATTATCATGATTTTAGTATTATTTTACGTAGATGCTTTCGTAAACTCAGAACCCTAGCTATGTAGTTCTTTTAGTTCATGAATTAAACATGCTAGGTCAGTTATTTCAGATATACATGCCTCAGATTCGAATGTTTCATTATCAGTACATTAATGTTGCATTCTCAGATTTTGCATGTCAGTATTTTGAGCTATCCAGTATTACAGAAATTCAATCATAATGTGTATTTACATAATCAGTTGGGAGTAGACTTAATACCGAGTGGACTAGGTTCAGTCACCCTCATGTCCCAGAACTACGTTCCCTGTAGGTTGTATGTCCCCTTTGTGGGCATCATTTTAGTAATCACGCCAGTCATGCCTCTATATCTCTGGCAGGGTATATTGGGTCCTCTCGATGGGGCGTATACATCGGATTCCACATTTAGCTTATGTGGTTTTATGTCGGTTATTAGTAGCTCCCTTACAGTCAGATTCTATTGCATTGACCATTTTATTAGTTATAGTCAGATTTCAGTCTCGGCATGTTATAAACTTGGTCATTACATCCAGTTAGTTCATGTTCAGTATTCTCAGTATAGTATCATGATTATCTCTTATGAATGCTTAGATATATGCTTTGGTTCAGTTATGTTTATTGTTCAGCTTTGTCCTATCATGCATGCTCAGTACCTTGCAAGTACTGACGCATACTCTGCGCTACATGTTCTCAAGATGTAGGTTTAGGTCCTCACCTTCTAGATCACGCATAGATCGATTCCCGATCTTCAGCTTAGTATTATCAGTGGTGAGTCCTCATCCTCCGAGGATGACATACATGTTTCCTTTGGTTTTAGTCTTAGTTTCAATTTTGCTAGATCTAGCTGGGGCATGTCCCAACATTTCTAGTTAGTAGAAACTTTATTTCAGACATATTTAGATTCAGCTTTAGCATTTGAGTTTGACCTTTCAGCTGTTGTTAAACTCTCAGTTTTCATATATTCAGATAGTTTATGGGTCTTTCCCCATCATTTTAGTTTACATGATGATTTAGCTTCCGTACAGTATTTCTTTACTTCAGTTTACTTTAGTATGCTTTTGATATGCCAGCAGGGTTAGCTTGGGGTCACTCGTGATTCTAGGTCCCGTGTCCTTGTTTTGGGGCATCTTCGGGGCGTGACACAATAGCAAATGATTTTCGACACTACAAAATTCGTTTGGTGGATGAAATCTCAGAGAATTTCAATTAACCCTCTTGTGAAACACCATTCATGACTTCAGAGTTGAGGTCATGATTAATAATATTTGTTACCTCAGTAAAATGGACGTCAATAATCTGTTGGACTAACCGGGTAAAAATAATACAAGTTCATAGGTCCAGAACTTAGAAGAAATTGTGGATATCATTGAAAAAACAATGTTGATGATGAAGTTGAAGATGATACAATATCTTGAGTTATGCGTAAGGAAACACTTTTCACATTTAGAATTCTTCACAATTCTATTGTGCAGTTCGAAAAGACATCACTGAAACTTTTGGATGCAATAAGAAAAGTTTGAGATGAGCTTCAACTAGATTGAAATTTTAAAAAGAAACAAACAATAGAATCATGTTTAACTAAATTGTTTTAGATATATTTGTATTTTAAAGAGTTATTAATTAATAATATTATTGGGACAATATATTAGGGGTCTTCCGAAAAGATATTATCCTATTATCTTATCGAAATGAGTGATTTTATCCATTGGTAAAAGGTGGGACCCAAGAAAAATATTATCTTAGAGAGATTATTAATTTATCGAGTATTAATTTAGAAAGATTTTACTGTATATGTTAAAAGCCAAATGTTGTATATATGCCTGTTAAATTTGTTTTCGTTATCATTGGCACAGTGATCCGAGTCATAGAGCTCAAGTATGGTAAATATTGAAATGAGATTCAGTTTTAGAAAGTTATGCTAACATAGGGATCTCAATTTGAGACAACAAAGGTAGTTGCAGTTGCTTAAAGACGACGAAATGGAAATGAGATCCAAGTTTAGTGGATAATTCTTTCTTTTTTTCAAAAAAAAAATGTAACTGAACAAAGTAGCTTGTTGATCTCATTGCAAATGTTTTATCCAATCACATAGGGTGTATTAAATTCACATTTGAAATAAGAAATATTCATGGACAAAATTTACGACATTAATTAATAAAAATACATTTCAATATAATTTCATTATAAACATTTACAAATGTTTATGTACAACTTCATGTTTTTTCTTGTGTGTTATATATACTAAACTATAGTATATGTTTTCAGTACCTAGGGTATGCAACGTGAGCCATGTGTGCGAGAAGAAGTTGGTGCATGGAATGTGGCAGACGATGTAGTATTACGAGGTCTTCATCTAGTTGCATTCTTCCCAGTTTCGCCATGTGATCTGCACAACTGTTTCCTTCCCTTAGAGTATGCATCAAGGAGATCCCAAGTTCGGACAGGAGGCGCCGATACTCTCCTATCACGTCGCGATCGGGGTGATTGTCCACGGCGTCTCTGTTACTCATGAGCATCAATGCTTCATGAGAGTCAATTTCGATGATGACGTTCTTCAGCTTGAAGTTCTTCGCCAGGGTTAGCCCACCGTGTATGGCCCACAGTTTCGCCGTGAGGCACGACGTTGTTACCACACCTATTAGCCCCACGAATCCTTCTAACCACCTACCCTTATCATCTCTCGTAATCCCTCCATATCCCGCTAACCCTGAATTCTGCATAAAAGTTTCATCCGTGTTGATCTTAATGTATCCGGATGGAGGGAATGACAAACTGATATACCTAGGGGCATCTCTCTGTCTAACATGTCTAACTATAGATTTAACATTAGATACGTATGCAATAATGGGGAGTTGAACACGGTGAACATTAGTGGTGTATCCAAAAACAGAAAAATGGACATGGTGCCAATTATTTACAGTAGGGACATATATTGCCATTTTTTTGAGCTAATAATATGATTACTTGTATGAGAAAATAATAAAGTAGTTAAAAGTAAGAAACCTTGAGAAATGAAAAAAAAAAGTATTTAGAAGTAAGAAGTTGTTTTTTTCTCTTTATTTGTATATTAGAAACCTAATGGTAGAGTAGCGTATTTATAGGTGTTTTTTTTGTCTAACCCTAATTCTAGTAGAAATATAAATTTGATTTTGTTTGCTAGTTTTATAAAGTTACTAAAATTAGTGTTAGGTCACTTTAAGATGTATTTATGGTAATCTCATAATTATTTATATCATACTTTGATAAGTATTATTCTAATTTCACACTATATGAAATAACTATTCCAAGAAAGTTTGATTTAACTATAAATTCATTTTAATTTTTAGAGTTGTAGTTGATGATTCTTTATGGAGTTGCCATTTCTATGACAACTTTTTTAATAATATATAATTAGTTATGTTTTAGTGTACGTAGACTTTATTCCTACCGGCATTATTTTTGTTATATATTCACTATGTTACGACAAATTCATTTAACACCACAAAAATCTCCATCTAGCTAATACTTTATTTAAAGGCTTAAAACATAGTTTACTTTTGAGGATGTACTCAAATTCCTTTTACAAATTTTTTGTATTATGTAAATGGAATTTAGGTACAACTTTAAGAGGTAAAATACGAACGATTTCAAAACTTGATGGATAATGAAATTTTAATAACAAGAGATCTCCATCAACACAAAAACCATCAAACTTGTCAAAGCTACACACTCAAACTAAGCTCTATTTCATTGACTGTTTCGATTCAAATTGTTTTGAACATCGGATAATGAGAGATCTCTATCGACACAAGAACCATTAAACATGTCAAGATACACATTCGAACTAAGGTCGATTTCATTGACTCATGCGATTCAAATTTTGAATTTCTTCCTTGCATAGCATATGTGTTCACATTCGTCTATTAGAAATAAGAAACTTGAATCTAACACATTGATCTTTTCATTCATTACTCAAATCATTTGTACATATACACAAACAAAAAAACATAAACCCCAATCTACTAAACAACTAAGAAAACACTAGCAAATCCTTAATAATGTTCCAAAAAAAAAAAAGAACCAACATAGCTATAACTAAGAAACTGAGTCTTGAATTTGTTTAATCTTCATCAGCAGATGGCTTTGAACCGCCAGTTTTCTTGGAACCAAAAGGTTGTGAATGTTGGGCAATTGTTAAATCTCCAAGAAGTTTGCTTAGTTCCTCATCGTTCCTCACTGCCAATTGAATATGCCTTGGCACGATCCTTGTCTTCTTGTTATCCCTTGCTGAATTTCCAGCCAATTCAAGAACCTGCAAATAACAAAGACAGGAAAATCAGAAACACGAAAAGACAAAAAAAACTCAATTGGTTTATCGAATTATCTATAAAACCCATATGGATATCAGTGAGTTTGCTACCAAATTACTACCAATAGCAAGTTCTAGGAAAGAAGATCTAATATTTTTTTAGGTATAGCATCAACAATAAAGAGAGAGAAAGATCTGAAATAAGTTAGTAGTGTAGATCATGAGAACAGATCAAGAGAATCAAATTGCTTTCTTATGTAAAAGACTCTTTTTTACATAAATTATATTTGATTAATTGTTATATATATGATTGTAGGCGCTGACATGAGCAATTTCAAGAATGGAATTCACAGATCAAAATAGAGCTAACCTGGGACACGATGGAGCCGTTGAATCGCTACTCAAAATGTTCGCCTCTGAGAACCTAGAAGCTAAGCAATGGTCTCTTAACGCATTGCACAACTTGTCTGCCTCAAAATAAAACGTTCAATGCCTAATAAAACCGGGTATCCTTTCTATTGTGCTACAACCACTTTTCTCCGTGACATCAGTGCTCAATCAAATGTTGGCATAGTACTAGTGAAACAATTCCCAGTTCATTTGCCTAACTCAAACACGAACATTAATTTAACTCCCAATTTCAATTCACTTCCAAAATTCTAATCCTAACCCTAATTTTGGTTCAATCCCGAATCATTTCCATCCCATCCCATGAAGAGAAGACACGGTAGGTCAGGCAATAAACTGCCTTTCTGCTAAGTATCCAGTAATTTCCCAGTAAAGTCAATGAAGAACAATCTGCATTTTTGTCTTCATCTTCTTCAGATAAATTTAGCAAACCCCGAGTGAAAAGTTCCAGTTTTGCAAACATGAATGTTAATTCTTAGGTGGTTAAAAGTACAAATTCTAGAAGGCGAGTTGTTTATGTTGAGATTATTTCTATAAACAAAGAGCCAACTTCTGAGGCTTTAATTGTATTAACTACTGGATTTTCATTTGAGTCGTTAACGAATGAGGGAAATCAAATTAGGGTTGTTTCTGTAGTTGGCGGGATAGAATAGTATAACTACATTTTAATCAGAAATCATATTAGTACCAAATGGCATGAAACTGTGTCGATTTGGGTGACGAAAGATATGTTTGTTGATGTTATACCTGAACACTATAATGGGTTATTAGATTCTGCGTAGAACTACTTGTTATCATATGGATATATTATTTTTGGGGTGGCATTGGCAATTAAGGACAAGATTCCAACTGAGCCAAGAAAGGGCAGAGAGATTGTTGTCGGGGCATGTCTTTCTAGGTTGGTGGCTGCGAGAAACTGATGTTATTTGGCTTTGAGGTTAATGTTTTGGAGGGACGAAAGTGTGTAGGTGGAAGGGTGTATACAAAAAAAGATGGAAGGAGGGAATAAGGTGGCAACTGCTTATTTAGGAGGGAGTGTTTTGACAGGTACCCTAGGGAATCCACCTTGTTTGTTGGAATGACAACATTCATATACACTTCATAAGGTGAGAGACCAATGTCCATTCTATTGTGCTGATGGAAAACCCGTAGACGAGTATTTGGATAAAAAAGTGGAGGTTTCTTATAACTGACTTTTGGATAAGGCAAGCAAGCTTAGGCAAAAAGTTTTCTCAGAACTAGAAGCACAGATCCATAACAACTACCCAATGGTTTAGACCCAATGTTGCCATTACGAAAATATTCAAACTTGGAGTAAGTGAGATCCCTTGTTACAAACCCGTCGGAGGGCCAATTTCTTACTTGCCAGAGCGTAGTGCTAAAGAAGCTCGCGACTATATTAGTTCTGATATCCCCAACAGATAAAGTGGTTTCGTTGCTTCTGCAAAATTTATTAGCCTTCCTGAGAAACAAGTTAAAAAGGGGATCCATGAAGGATCTGAAACTCTGAACTAGAAAAAAGAACGAACATACCGAAGAAAAGAAATAGGAAAGAGGAAGCTAAATAGGAAGCATAGTGGACTATTTTTTACTTGACAGTGGCCGCTCTTGACTTTACAACACCTTTTAAGCCCAAAATATAAGAATTGTTAGCCTCAAGTCTAATATATGACACAGTTGCAAATGACATAAATAAAAACAACCTCTTTACCTCCCAATGTGGTCTATATTAGTGTATCAATCAATATAAATTTTCAATTTCTTTATCTCTTACGATTAATTAAGAAAATTAATGCATTGGTTTGTAAGTATTCTACTTTGGATGTTCTCATTTCTAGCCTCTAGGCATGCATGTAGCGTGTGTACCCTGTTGCCAATAAGTAAGTGTTTTTTTTTACAAAATCACGTTAATATTATTTAAAAAAATGTGTTTGATTTACCAAGTACAAAAAGTAAAAATTATTATTGGTTATCCTATTTAGGATGCTCGATGAAGGAGATAACACACCATCTCATAGAAATCCGTGAACGCTTGATAGTAATTTTGGTGTATTAGTTTTGTATTTACTTGAGTAGCACAATGAGTCAGTTTATATACATATTGCTCACAATACATGCGCTGAGTATCTATAAAAAAAAAAACCTCTTTACCTCCCAAGTGTCTCCGTATACACTACCGTCTATAGACCCCACTTGTGGGACTACATTGGTTAGTCATTCTAGACTTAAGGAGAAGTAGAGGTAAGCCTAAGACATGGTCCTTGATAGGAGGGTGTGGAGGTCGAAGATTAGGATAGAAGGGTATCAGGAAGGCGGGCATATGTTTTCCCATTCTTAAAGTGTAAGTATTATTCTTCTTGATTTTCCCTATCTTTAGATTAATATTGCTACCTGTTATTATTTAACCCCGTTATCTTATTTTCTTGTTGTTTCGGCGTGTTATTGTTGCCTCTTTTTCATTTTTCGCTCAGCCGAAGTTCTATCGGAAATAATCTCTCTACCTTTTATGGTAAGGGTAAGGTATGCGTACTTTCTACCCTCCTCAAACCCCACCAGTGGGATTACAACAGGTTTGTTGTGGTTTTTGCTAAAGGATATATAGCTCGCAATTATTACATTACGCTAATTAAATTTTCTTCAACTTACTGGTGTCACTTGTTGCTTACATTAAACCCATCTGGTTTGCTTATCTTTTTCATCTTCAGCATTTAGTGCATAAAGTGAGCATGCAATATGCAAGTAGAATGAAGAAATAAGATGGTTGTAGAAAGAAATTAGTTAATTATTTACTAGAAACGATAAAGGTCAAGAATTTAAAAGCAACGTGATATTTTTTGTTAACAACAGAATGAGACAAAACAAAGTTAGTTCTTGTTGTTAGTGTCTTAATAAACATTAGACATGCCTTTAGAAAGATTTGAAGAATCATACCTTATCTCGGTTTTTTAATTCTCGACCTTCAAATGCAATGTTCTAATACTAGCGTGGTTGGCCATCTTTGCTGCTTCTCTAAGCCAGTGAGAAAAGTCCTCCTTCCCCCACAACAACATTGGAGTAGGAACCAAAGTTGAACGGATGGGCTTTGGAACGTTAATTCCTTGTGGTTCATATATACCTGATAATAATGGCCAAATCTCATCAATACATTAGCTCCATGACCATAAGAAACTGAACGGATGGGAACTGATACTCTTTCAACCGCTTAACTCTAGACAACAATGACATGATTTTTTCACTTCCCGAGCAACTCCGTTCTTATTTTTCTGCTCGTGGAGTTTTTTATTCTTTACTTGTTACTTGGCCACCCAATAATATGCTATTCAAAAGAAAGAAGAATAAGATTTTCGTAAATTGAAAGCAAAATTAATGTAGAACATGGCATTTAATTACCTCGTAGAATTTGAAGAACTTTTGTCACTGCATCAATAGGGGCCGTTAGCTCAAACTTGTGTGGCAGCTTCTCCTGCGACTAGAGCTAACAATAAGGGCCCACCAGCAACTAGAATCACACTATCCACTTCTTCTTCATTTTATCTAGATACTCATCTACAGGCTTTCCATCAGTGCGATAGAGTGGACATTGTTCTCTCACTTTATGAAGTGTATATGACAATTGATGTGCCAATAGACCAGGCTGATTCCCTGGTGTACCTGTCAAAACAATCCCTCCTAAATCAACAGTTGTCACCATATTACCCCTTCCATCTTTCTTTGTACACCCTTCCACCTACACACTTTCGTCCCTCCAAAACAATAACCTCAAAGCCAAATGACACTAGTTTCCTTGCAGCCGCCAACCCAGCAAGACGTGCCCCAATAACAATCACTCTGCACTTACTTGGCTCAGCTGAAATCATGTCCTTAATTGTCAAAGCCACCCCAAATTAACATACCCCTATGATAACAAGTAGTTATATGTAGAATTCAAAAACCCACTACAGCATTCACGTATAACATCAACAAACAAATCTTTCGGCACCCAAATCCACACATTTTAACTCCATCTAGTAATAATGTGATTGCTAATTAAAATGTAGTTATACTGTTCTCTCCCGCCAACTACATAAACAACCCAAACTTCAATTCCCTCATCCCTTAACGAGTCAAACATAAATCCATCCATTAACCTAATTAAAGCCTAAGAAGTTGACTCTATGTTTATATAAATAATCTCATCAGAAACAACCCACCTTCTCAAATTTATACTTTTAGAATCAACATTTTTGTTCGCAAAATCGGAACTTTTCACTCGAATTTCGCTAAATTTATTTGAAAAAAGCAATGCAGACTGTTCTTCCTTGATATTACTGAAAACATTACTGGATACCTGGTATAAAGATTGTTTACTCTCCGATCTACCTCGTCTTCTATTCATGGCAGGGTACGAAAATGATTCTACATTGAACCGGAGCTACGGGTAGCGTTAGAATTTGGAATTGAATTGAAATTGGGAATAAAATTAAGGGTTTCAGTTAGATAAATGAATTTTGTTGATTGATTTATCTGCTTTCTGTAACTGTTTTAGCAACGAAAAGACAAGGGCGGGATCGGAGAAGATGAAAATGGGTGATCGGAGAAGATGAAAATGGAATGTTTCAACTTTCTTTGGTTCTAACGAAGTGAAGAAGAAAGGGGGAAAATGGCTTTTTGAGAATGAAGGAGAAAAAGAGGTGTAATATAATGAACAAAGTGGTAATTATATAATCCAATGTATTTTTGACTCAACTATATATTATTTTTATTATTTTATTTTAACTGTCGTTACATCCTATAATATTTCACTTTACTACAAAACAATTCTCAAATTTTTAAAATATGACCAAATACATCCTTTTTATTTACTAAAACCTCTCAATTCTCCATCACCTACCCGTCCTCCTAGGACGTGATTTTTCCCTCGAGACTATAATGATATGTAGTTTTAAACTAAAGATGTGTAGAATATACTAAAACGACATTTAATTTTATGGTCTCAAAACATGTCATCTGAAAGTGATAATTAACTTTTTGAAACAGATTAAAAAGGAAAGTAAGACAAACTAATTGAAACGGGGGAGTATATCACTCCAGAAACTCTCTTGCACTTTACATTTGTAAATTTAACATTACTTTGTTTTCTACAAATTTCACAGAAGAATTGATGATTCTAGTTCTGATGATGATGCTTCTCACATCTGCTTAAGTATTTGGTGAGAAGAGTCACCAGGTAACAAATCGAATAATTGATGTGACTACGAGCTGACCTGAACAATATAATATTACATCCCTAGTAATTGAATTTTTTTGATTATTTTATTGTACCAAGTCATTAGTAACACCGTATATTATATATGAAACTACAGTAAAATCTCACTAAATTAATATAGGCGGGACCATCAAATATTATTATTGTTAGTTGTAGAGGTATTATTTAATCGTTAAATTAATATTGATTAATTTATAAAGTATTTAAGATTCAATGAAGGTTAAATTTGATTACATCAAAATCATTGCATCTTACTACTTTATGTATCATATTTATTGAGTTCACATAAAATTATACATAAAGTACACTGAATACATCAAAATCATTGTATCTTACTAAATTATTGTAACACCTCGCTATTCGAAAGAACTAGAAATAAAAAGAAACCATTTTTGGAAATAATCGAATTTGGAAAGTTTGACAAAGTTAAGCTAAGCATGAAGTTTTGGGTCAACTTCAAACGACCATAACTCCTATCACAGGATGAGTTAGGTGGGATACAAGATACCGTAGGAAATATCTTTGAATTGCTTTTCCAACGCCACCGAGTTTGCTGATTTTTGAGTTCATATGAGGGAGATATGCCCATTTGAAGTCGGGATGTCTAGATAAGGAAAGTCAAAACCGAATTTTAGAAGGGTATTATGGTCTTTTCATTACCCAATTAATTAATTTCATTTTTGGTAATTAAGTTGGGGTCTAAACTGAATTGGTTCAGTTTACGCTTCCTAAAATAAAGTCAGACTTCATGGAGTTCTGGTGTTGATTATTTCAGATAGAGGTGCCCAATTTACAACACAATTTTGGAAGTCATTCTAGATAGGCTTGGGGTCAAAGGTGAACTTGAGTACTTCTTTTCATCCTCACACAGATGGTCAAGCAGAGCGCACTATTCAGACTTTAGAAGATATTTTTAGGTCCTGTGTGATTGATTTCAAAGGTAATTGGGATGATCACCTACATCTCATTGAGTTTGCTTATAACAATAGTTACCACTCTAGCATCCAAATGGCTCTGTATGAGGCTCTTTATGGGAGAAGATGCATATCTCCTATTGGATGGTTTGAAGTTGGTGAAGCTGGATTGATAGGACCAGACTTAGTGCATCAGGCTATGGAGAAAGTGAAAGTTATTCAAGAGAGATTGAAAACAGCGAAGAGTCATCAGAAATCCTATACCGATGTTAGGAGAAGAGACTTAGAGTTTGAAGTAGATGATTGGGTTTACTTGCACCCATGAAGGGTGTTATGAGATTTGGCAAGAAGGGGAAACTTAGTCCCCGGTATATTGGTCATCCAAGATAATTGGCAATGTAGCTTATGAGTTAGAGCTACCACAAGAGTTAGCAGCGGTTCATCCGGTATTCCACATCTCCATGTTGAAAAAGTGCATGGGCGATCCTTCACTTATCGTACCTACTGAAGATATTGGTATCAAGGATAGCTTATCTTATGAGGAGATTCCTATTCAGATTCTGGATCACCAAGTTCGTAAGTTGAGAATGAAAGAGGTAGCATCAATCAAAGTTCTGTGGAGAAATCACTTTGTTGAGGAAGCTACTTGGGAAGCTGAGGAGGATATGAAAAATAGATACCCATATCTCTTCGAATCCGGAGAAGTTCCAAATTAAGGTACTAATCCTTTTCTTGGCCTTTATTTTAAGTTGGCATGTTGTATTTATCAGCGCATAAGTTGTTTTGTACAACTGTTAGATAGAATTAGTTAATTACTGTTTTATTAGTCATTAGTTACTGTTGAGTTTTACCATTAGTTTACTGCTTCTCTTCTAATTTGACTAGGTCTCTAACAGTGTTTAGGCTTAGGATTATCTCCCTATTTTGTGGAGTTAGTTTAGGAAATAGTTAGACCATCGTGTATATTTATTTCCATTCCAGCAATAAGAACAGGGTGCTTCTTCTGCAGCTTATCTTGTTTCTTTATGGTATCACAAGCCACAATAAACTCTAACGAGTAAGATCCTATATTTTTTTCTCTCCCACCCTCCACAAATGGGCGACACTTCTCGAGTTGCCACCGGAGATACCAACATCGGAGTGACAATCGTTCAATTTAATCCGGCATCCCAATTGCCTATCAAATTACTTGGCAGCCAAAACTTTTCAACGTGGAAGGTGCAATTCTCGATGCTTATGGATGGTCATGATCTATATGGCCATATCGATGGGTCTGCTCCCTCCCCTTCTCGCACGATCACAACTGGCACAGTCCTTAGTACCAATCTTGCGTTTTCTCTTTGGTTTCGCCAAGACCAACTTATTCAAAATGCCCTTATGGCATCTGTTGATCCAACAATTTCCACCGCTGTTGCAACTGCTAATTCAGCAAAAACTGCCTGGGATGCATTGCATACAGCCTATGCGAACAAGTCCCAAACTCACATTTTTAGTTTGCGTGATCACCTTACGCGCCTGACGAAAGACTCCCAACCAGTCACCGAATATTTGCAACATATTTTCTCTATTTCTGACGAACTCTCTACAGCCGGTGCCCCAATTACCAACTCAGAACTTATTGTTAAGATCCTGAGTGGTTTGGGTCCAGAGTTTCGTGAGATCTCTGCTGCGATCCGTGCTCGTGACTCCTATATTTCTTATGAAGAACTCTACGAAAAGCTATTGGATCAGGAGCTTTTCCTTCTCCATGAAGAGTCCAAGCACGCTCCCAACCAGATTACTGTTGCAGCTGCTACATCTAATAGGTCTAGTCATCCCAATTCTCAGAACACTCATCGGCCCAACAATGGCAGCAACCAATAATGGCGGTCCAACAATCGCTCTACTACACCTAATCAGTGTCGATCTTCCACCACCACCAACTCTTATGATGGTGTTCGCTTCCAATTGTGCAACAAAACAGGTCATGTTGCAAGTGTGTGTAGATCAAAATCTCACAATCATTTTGAGGCAAAGGTCAACTATGTTTCAGGATTGTAGGCATCAACAAATTCTTGGATTGTCGACTCTGGAGCATCTTATCATATCACTACTAAACCTCACAACTTGCAGATACTCTAACCAAGGCCCTTTCCTAATCAGCCTTCGACAGACACATGTTCAAGCTAGGTGTTGTTTCACACTGCCTACCTTGAGGGGGGCGTATCAGCGCATAAGTTGCTTTGTACAGCTGTTAGATATAATTAACTAATTACTACTTTATTAGTCATTAGTTACTGTTGAGTTTTACCATTAGTTTACTGTTGCTCTTCTAATTTGACTCTAACAGTGTTTAGGCTTAGGATTATCTCCCCATTTTGTGGAGTTAGTTTAGGAAATAGTTATACCATCGTGTATATTTATTTCCATTCCAGCAATAAGAACAGGGTGCTTCTTCTGCAGCTTATCTTGTTTCTTTAGTATTTACATTTTGCTTGTTGGGTGTTTGAGCTAAATGTTAGATGTTACGCCTTAGCCTACTAAGAATAATCTCATTCGAGGATAAATGTTCCCAAGGGGGAGATATTGTAACACCTCGCTATTCGAAAGAACTAGAAATAAAAAGAAACTATTTTTGGAAATAATCAAATTTGGAAAGTTTGACAAAGTTAAGCTAAGCATGAGTTTTGGGTCAACTTGAAACGACTATAACTCCAAGCACAAGATGATTTAGGTGTGCTAAAAGATACCGTAGGAAATATCTTTCAATTATCTTTCCAATGCCACCGAGTTTGCTCATTTTTGAGTTCGTATAAGGGAGATATGCCCATTTGAAGTCGGATTGTCTAGATAAGGAAAGTCAAAATCGGATTTTAGAAGGGTATTATGGTCTTTTCATTATCCAATTAATTAATTTCATTTATGGTAATTAAGTTGGGGTCTAAACTGAATTGGTTCAGTTTACTCTTCATAAAATAAAGTTAGGGTTTTGAGAGAAGAGAAAAGAAGAAGAGAAAATAGGAGAAGAAGCTACGAATCGTCGCATTCTTGAAGATTAGCTTGTGGATTTTGCCAAGGGTTGATCCCTACGAGGTATATGAGATCACATAGCGTTGGGTTCGTTCATCCATGTGCCAATCATGATTTAAATCAGCGAAAGTATGTCTTGAAAGTATAGAAATTGAGTTCTTGATGGATTGTTGAGGTTTCTATTGGGTTCTTGATTGTTGAAGTTGTTGAGAAGTTCTTGAGTTAAATTCATGAAATTAGATGTCGTTTTGAGTAGATTCTTGCATCTTTTGATCATGTATTCGAATCTAAGTGTTTGGGGAAAGAACCAATCAAATCTAGAGGGTTTAGAGTTGAAAATGACCAAGGAAATTCATCAAAATTCTGGGGAAAAGGGGTGGGGCGCCACGCCACTCAGAGTCCCCCAAACAAGTGTCTGAAGTTTGGGCTCTGGGGCGCCGCGCCACACAGAACTCCCCAACACATCTTCTGAAGTTTTTGGTTTGGAGCCCAGCGCCTCTCAGAGCGCCGGCGACGCCAGATCTTCTACCCTTTCCCACTTCTTTCCGTTTGAGTTCCCTTGAAACGTGCCTATGTTTTCTTGTTGATTTCTACACTCTAAGGAACGTCTAAACATCATGATATCATCCATAAACATGAATCATAACCTTGAATTCATAAATTCAATTCAAGGAAAGTTAAGAGTGAAGTCAAGAGAAGTTCTTAGAGTCTTCGAAAAGTCTTTTACAAATGTTTTAACTTTGTTTTAAGACTTGAGTTTGAGTTGAGTAAAGAGTAAAGATTGAAGTTCATTTCTTCAAAAGAGTATATCGGGATTATGTATTCCAAAAGATTAAATGTTTTCACATTTAAACAAGAAAGGAAACACCGATTTTTGACTGAGCCTTTGAACTAGTTTTTTCAGTAAAGAGTAAATGCTTTCACAATTAAGCAAGAGAGGAAACTTTGATTTCCGAAAGAGTTGATGTTAGTTCATGATTCTTTACTTTTCCTTTTCAGATATGTTGAGACTTAAGTTGCCATTTTGACTAGTTGAATGTTGATCTTTAAAACATTCTAAGTTATTTATTGAGACACTTTAGTTGTGATTGTATTTCAATACTTTCTGTTATCATGAGTAAGTCTTTCGATAAGAGTTAAGCCAGACCACGGGTTCGCTTGGGGCCAGCAATGGTTCTCGAGTGCCAGTCCCACCAAGGGTGTAGGCTCGGGGTGTGACAAACTTGGTATCAGAGCCCAGAGTTCAAGAGTCCTAGGGTGTCTATGAAGACGTGTCTGTAGAGTCCTAGTTATCGGTGTGAAGCGCGCCACACCTATAATTAGGAGGCTGCAACATTTTAGGAACTCTCTAACTTTTTTCATACTCATTTCGTGCTATAGAGTGTATCTCTATAAAAGTCTCTTTCTAACTCATGCTTGCGCGTGTCTTTCAGATCATGCCTCCATGAAAAGTTGTCTGAGGTCGTCTAGCTAGAAGAAATATTGAGGAACAAGGGGTACCTAATGCACCTGAAGTACAACCCCAAGGAGAGGTTATCATTGGTGAGTTCCGTGAGGCTATCCGGATGTTAGGTCAAGCAGTGACCAATCAAGTTGGACAACAGAGAGGAGTTTGACAAGATGTGGTTGATACGTCTAGGATCTGTGACTTCTTAAGGATGAATCCTCCAATCTTCACTGGTTTAAGTTTCACTGAGGATCCAGAAAACTTTGTTGAGGAGCTTTAGAAGGTTTTTGAGATTATGCATGTTGTTGATGCTGAAAGGGTGGAACTAGCTGCATACCAAATGAAGGGTGTCTCTAGAATCTGGTTTTATCAGTGTAAAAAGAATAGAGCTGAGGGTGCACCACTTGTGAGTTGGGCTTTGTTTGAGGAGGCCTTCTTAGGGTGTTTTTTTCCCCGAGAACTGAGAGAAAAAAGGTACGAGAGTTCCTCACTCTTAGGAAGGAGTCTATGAGTGTTCATGAGTACAGGCTGAAGTTCACACAACTTTCCCGCTATGCTCCGGAGATGGTTGCTGACATAAGGAGCATGATGAGTTTATTCATTGCTGGGTTGTCTCGTCTGTCAAGCAAGGAAGGCAAGGCAGCTATGCTGATAGGGAATATGGACATAGCAAGGCTAATGATCCATGTGCAACAGGTTGAGGAGGACAAGCTGAGGGATAGAGAAGAGTTTAAGAATAATAGGGCTAAGCATCAGGGAACGAGTCTGGGAAGCAAAAGAGTAATGCGAACCGGTCTTCCTTCCAACAGAAACAAAAGGGACATGCTCCATCATCTGCTAGTTAACTTGCACCAAGAAACAGAGGTGAGTTCCAAAATTAGAATTCCCAGAATTTCAGAGCTAGACCTGCACATTCTCAAGGTAATATGGCACAAGGGGGTACTAAGACTCCTACATGTGCTAAGTGTGGTAGGAGCCACTCAGGGGTGTGTCGTGAAGGCTCTATTGATTGCTTCAAGTGTGGTCTGAACGGTCATTTTATGACAAAGTGTCCTAAGAACAGGCAGGGTAATGGTAATGGGGGCAATAGAGCCCAGTGTTCTTCAGTTGCTCCACCAGACAGAGCTGCATCTAGAAGAGCTACTTCAGGGGCAGGCGGAGGAGGAAACCGTCTTTATGCTATCACTAGTCGCCAAGAGCAAGAGGATTCGCCAGATGTTGTCACTAGTATGATCCAAGTCTTTAACTTTGATGTTTATGCTTTGCTAGATCCAGGAGCGAGTTTATCTTTTGTAACTCCTTATGTTGCAATGAATTTTGATGTTCTTCCTCATCAACTTCTTGAGCCCTTCAGTGTTTCTACACCTGTTAGTGAGTCTATTCTAGCAGAGAGAGTCTATCGTGATTGTACCATTTCCATCAATCACAAGAGTACCATGGCTGACTTAGTTGAGTTAGATATGGTAGATTTTGATGTCATTCTAGGTATGGACTGGCTTCATGCCTGTTATGCATCAATAGATTGTAGAACTAGAGTAGTCAAGTTCCAGTTTCCCAGTGAACTAGTTATAAAGTGGAAGCGTAGTTCAGCAGTGCCTAAGGGTCGTTTTATTTCGTACCTTAAGGAGGGGAAGTTAGTTTCCAAGGGGTGTGTCTATCACTTAGTCTGAGTTAATGACTCTAGTGTTGAGATACCTCCTATCCAGTCAGTTCCAGTAGTAAAAGAGTTTCCAGAGGTCTTTCCTGATGATCTTCCCGGAGTCCCTCCTGAGAGAGAAATAGACTTCGTTATAGATATTCTTCCTGATACTCATCCTATCTCTATTCTTCCATATAGAATGGCACCAACAGAGTTGAAAGACATAAAAGAGCAGTTGAAAGCTCTCTTAGAGAAGGGTTTTATTCGACCAAGTGTCTCACCTTGGGGCTCTCCGGTCTTATTTGTGTGAAAGAAGGATGGTTCTCTTAGAATGTGTATAGATTACCTTCGGTAGAACAAGCTTACTATTAAGAATAAGTATCCTCTTCCGAGAATTGATGATCTATTCGATCAACTTCAGGGTGCCACTTATTTTATGAAAGATATGTTTGTTGATGTTATACCTGAACACTATAATGGGTTATTAGATTCTGCTTAGAACTAATTGTTATCATATGGATATATTAATTTTGGGGTGGCATTGGCAATTAAGGACAAGATTCCAGCTGAGCCAAGAAAGGGCAGAGAGATTGTTTTCGGGGGATGTTTTGCTGAATTGGTGGCTGCGAGACAACTAATGTTATTTGGCTTTGAGATTACTTTTTTGGAGGGATGAAAGTGTGTAGGTGGAAGGGTGTATAAAAAAAAGATGGAAGGAGGGAATAAGGTGGCATCTGCTGATTTAGGAGGGAGTGTTTTGACAGGTACACTAGGGAATCCACCTTGTTTGTTGGAATGACAGCATTCATATACACTTCATAAGGTGAGAGACCAATGTAAATTCTATTGTGCTGATGGAAAGCCCGTAGATGAGTATTTGGATAAAAACGTAGAGGTGGCTTATAACTGACTTTTGGATAAGGCAAGCAAGCTCGGTATTTATTACCGATCAGAATTGGACCATAACGGAATTTCGGTCTATACCGGCACCATAATATCAAATTTGGGAGGAAGATAGGCAAGAAGTTTTCTCAGAACTTGAAGCACAGATCCATAACAACTACCTAGTGGTTTAGACCCAATGTTTCCAGTACGAAAATATTCAAACTTGGAGGAAGTGAGATCCCTTATTACAAACCCGTCGGAGGGCCAATTTCTTACTTTCCAGAGCGTAGTGCTAAAGCAGCAGATAAAGTGGTTCCGTTGCTTCTGCCAATTTTTTTAGCCTTCCTGAGAAACAAGTTAAAAAGGGGATCCATGAAGGAGCTGAAACTCTGAACAAGAAAAAACAATGATTATACTAAAGAAAATAAATAGGAAAGAGGAAGCTAAATAGGACGCATACCCGACTATTTTTTACTTGACAGTGGCCGCTTTTGACTTTACAACACCTTTTAAGCACAAAATATAAGAAATATTAGCCTTAAGTCTAATATATTCCACAGTTGCAAATGACATAAATAAAAACAACCTCTTTACCTCCCAATGTGGTCTATATTAGTGTATCAATCAATATAACTTTTCAATTTCTTTATCTCTTAAGATTAATTAAGAAAATTAATGCCTTAGTTTGTAAGTATTCTACTTTGGATGTTCTCATTTCTAGTCTCTGGGCATGCACGTAACGTGTGTACCCTATTGCCAATAAGTAAATGTTTTTTTTACAAAATTACGTTAATATTATTAAAAAAGTGTGTTTGATTTACCAAGTACAAAAAGTAAAAATTATTATTGGTTATCCTATTTAGCAAGCTCGATGAAGGAGATAACACATCATCTCATAGAAATCCGTGAACGCTTGATAGTAATTTTGTTGCATTAGTTTTGTATTTTCTTGAATAGCACAATGAGTCAGTTTATATACATATTGCTCACAATACATGAGCTGAGTATCTATCAAAAACAACCTCTTTACGTCCCAAGTGTCTCCGTATACACTACCGTCTATACACTCCACTTGTGGGGCTACATTGGTTAATCATTCTAGATATAAGGAGAGGTAGAGGTAGGCCTAAGACATGGTCCTTGATAAGAGGGTGTGGAGGTCGAAGATTAGGATAGAAGAGTATCAGGAAGGCGGGCGTATTTTTTCCCATTCTTAAAGTGTAAGTATTATTCTTCTTGCTTTTCCCTATCTTTAGATTACTATTGCTACCTGTTATTATTTAACCCTGTTATCTTATTTTCATGTTATTGTTGCCTCTTTTTCATTGTTCGCTCAACCGAAGTTCTATTGGAAATAATCTCTCTACCTTCTCATGGTAAGGGTAAGGTATGCGTATATTCTACCCTCCTCGGACCCCACCAGTGGGATTACAACGGGTTTGTTGTTGTTGTTGCTAAAGGATATATAGCCCACAATTATTACATTACGCTAACTAAATTTTCCCCTACTTACTGGTGTCAATTGTTGCTTGCATTAAACCCATCTGGTCTGCTTATCTTATTTCAGCTTCAGCATTTAGTGCATAAAGTGAGCATGCAATATGTAAGTAGAATGAAGAAATAAGATGGTTGTAGAAAGAAATTAGTTAATTATTTACCTTAAACGATAAAGGGCAAGAATTTGAAAGCAACGTGGTATTTTTTGTTAACAACATAATGAGATAAAACAAAGTTAGTTCTTGGTTGTTAGTGTCTTAATAAACATTAGACATGCCTTTAAAAAGATCTGAAGAGGTATACCTTATCTCGGTTTTTTTATTCTCAACCTTCAAATGCAATGTTCTAACACTAGCGTGGTTGGCCATCTTTGCCGCTTCTCTAAGCCTAGTGAGAAAAGTCCTTCCCCCACAACAACATTGGAGTAGGAACCAAAGTTGAACGGATGGGCTTTGGGACGTTAATTCCTTGTGGTTCATATATACCTGATAATAATGCCCAAATATCATCAATACATTAGCTCAATGACCATAAGAAAGTGAACGGATGGGAACTGATACTCTTTCAACCGCTTAACTCTAGACAACGATGATATGGTATTTTCACTTCCCGAGCAACTCTGTTCTTATTTTTCTGCTCGTGGAGTTTTTTATTCTTTACTTGTTACTTGGCCACCCAATAATATGCTATTCAAAAGAAAGAAGAATAAGATTTTGGTATATTGAAAGCAATCTTAATGTAGAACATGGCATTTAATTACCTTGTAGAATTTGAAGAACTTTTGTCACTACATCAATAGGGGCCGTTAGCTCAAACTTGTGTGGCAGCTTCTCCTGCGACTAGAGCTAACAATAAGGGCCCACCAGCAACTAGAATCACACTATCCACTTCTTCTTTTTTATCTAAATACTCGTGTACAGGCTTTCCATCAGCGCGATAGAGTGGACATTGGTCTCTCACTTTATGAAGTGTTTATGACAATTGCCGTGCCAATAGACCAGGCTGATTCCTGGTGTACCTGTCAAAACAATCCCTCCTAAATCAGCAGTTGTCACCTTATTCCCCCGTTCATCTTTTTTTGTACACACTTCCACCTACACACTTTCGTCCCTCCAAAACAATAACCTCAGAGACAAATGACAACAGTTTCCTCGCAGCCGCCAATCCAGCAAGACGTGCCCCAATAACAATCACTCCGCCCTTACTTGGCTCAGCTGAAATCTTGTCCTTAATTGTCAAAGCCACCCCAAATTAACATACCCATATGATAACAAGTAGTTATATGTATAATCCAGAAACCCACTACAGCATTCACGTAAAGAAATCTTTCGTCACCCAAATCCACACATTTTAACTCCATCTAGTAATAATGTGATTTCTACTTAAAATGTAGTTATAGTGTTCTCTCTCGCCAACTACATAAACAACCCAAAATTCAATTCCCTCATCCCTTAAGGAGTCAGACATAAATCCAGTTGTTAACCCAATTAAAGCCTCAGAAGTTGACTCTTTGTTTATGCAAATAATTCCATCAGAAAAAACCCACCTTCTCGAATTTTTACTTTTAGAATCAACATTTTTGTTTGCAAAATTGAATTTTTTCACTCGAGTTTCGCTAAATTTACATGAAGAAAGCAATGAAGACTGTTCTTCCTTTATATTACTGAAAACATTACTGGATAACTGGTACAAAGACTGGTTACTCTCTGATCTACCTTCTCTTCTATTCATGGAAGGGGACGAAAATGATTCTACATTGAACCGAAGCTACGGGTAGAGTTAGAATTTGGAATTGAATTGAAATTGGGAATAAAATTAAGGGTTTGAGTTAGAAAAATAATTTTTTTTTATTGATTTATCTACTTTCTGTAACTGTTTTAGCAACAGAGAAGACAAGGGCGGGATCGGAGAACATGAAAATGGGTGATCGGAGAAAATGAAAATGGATTGTTTCAACTTTCTTTATTTCTAAAGAAGTGAAGAAGAAAGGAAAAAAATGGTTTTTTTCAGAATGAAGGAGAAAAAGAGGTGTAATATAATGAACAAAGTGACAAATATATAATACAATGTAGTTTTGACTCAACTAAATATTATTTTTATTATTTTATTTTAACTATCGTTACATCCTATAATATTTCACTTTACTACAAAACAATTCTCGAATTTTTAAAAT
The DNA here is from genome assembly GCA_029582245.1 of Solanum etuberosum. Lineage (NCBI taxonomy): Eukaryota > Viridiplantae > Streptophyta > Magnoliopsida > Solanales > Solanaceae > Solanum > Solanum etuberosum. Next base: position 49,875 of record JAJONR010002963.1, read on the forward strand.
ATGACCAAATACATCCTTTTTATTTACTAAAACCTCTCTATTCTCCATCACCTACCTGTCCTCCTAAGAAGTGATATTTTCCTCAAGAATATAATGATATGAAGTTTTAAACTAAAGATGTGTAGAATATACTAAAACGATATTTAATTTTGTGGTCTCAAAACATGTCATCTGAAAGTTATAATTTACTTTTTTAAACAGATTAAAAAGGAAAGTAAGACAAACTAATTGAAACGGGGGAGTATATCACCGCAGAAACTCTCTTGCACTTTACATTTGTAACTTTAACATTACTTTATTTTCTACAAATATCACAAAATAATTGACGATTCTAGTTCTGATGATGATCCTTCTCACATCTGTTTAAGTATTTGGTGAGAAGAGTCGCCAGGTAACGAATCGAATAATTGATGTGACTATGAGCTGACCTGAACAATATAATATTACATCACTAGTAATTGAATTTTTTTGATTATTTTATTGTACTTAGTCGTTAGTAACACCGTATATTATATATGAAACTACAGTAAAATCTCACTAAATTAATATAGGAAGAAGGACCATCAAATATTATTATTATTATTATTATTATTATTATTATTATTATTATTATTATTATTATTATTTTGTAGAGGTATTATTTAATCGGTAAGTAATATTTATTAATTTATAAGGTATTTAAGATTCAATGAAGGTTAATTTTCATTACTTCAAAATGATTGCATCTTACTAATTTATGTATCATATTTATTGAGTTCACATAAAATTATACATAAAGTACACTGAATACATGAAAATCATTGTATCTTACTAAATTATTTATCATATTTATTGAATTCACATTTAAAAAATATATTATACATCAAGTACAATGTATGTGTATCATTCATTTTAATATGTTTTTTGTTCAATGATTCATTGAAAATATTAATGTTTTGGATATTATCAATTTTGCAATCCCGGCTTGGACAACAAATGTTCAACAAGAGACAACATCAAATGATTTTCGACACTACAAAATTCGTTCGGGGGATGAAATCTCAGAGAATTTCAATTAACCCTCTTGTGAAACACCATTCATGACTTGAGAGTTGAAGTCATGATTAATAATATTTTTTACCGCAGTAAAATGGACGTCAATAATCTGTTGGATTAACGGGGTAAAAATGATACAAGTTCATAGGTCCAGAACTTAGAAGAAATTGTGGATACCATTGAAAAAATAATGTTGATGATGAAGTTGAAAATGATACAATATCTTGAGTTACGCATAAGGAAACATTTATCACATTTAGAACTCTTCACAATTTTATGGTGCATTTCGAAAACTTTTGGATACTATAAGAAAACTTAGGGATGAGCTTCAACTAGATTTAAATTTTAAAAAGAAACAGACAATAGAATCATGTTTTACTAAATTGTTTTAGATATATTTGTATTTTTAAAGAGTTATTAATGAATAATATTATTGGGACCATATATTAGGGGTCTTCCGAAAAGATATTATCTTATTATCTTATCGAAATGAGTGATTTTTTCCATTGGTCAAAGTTGGAAACGAAGGAAAATATTATCTTAAAGAGATTATTAACTTATCGAGTATTAATTTAGTGAGATTTTATTGTATATGTTATCTTAAAGAGATTATTAACAAATGTTGCATATATGCCTGTTAAATTTGTTTTCGTTATCATTGGCACAGTGATCCGAGTCATAGAGCTCATATATGGTAAATATTGAAATGAGATTCAGTTTTAGAAAGTTATGCTAACAGAGGGATCTCAATTTGAGACAACAAAGGTAGACGACGAAATGGAAATGAGATTCAAGTTTAGTGGGTAATTCTTTCTTTTTTAAAAAAAAAATGCAACTTAACAAAGTAGCTTGTATTGCAAATGTTTTATCCAATAACAAAGGGTGTATTAAATTCACATTTGAAATAAGAAATATTCATGGACTAAATTTACGACATTAATTAATAAAAATACATTTTGAAGAAACCCTAACCAATATTCAAGAACCTGGTTCTTGAATAATACACAAGATAATAACGTAAACTACAAATTACACAGATGTATTGTGGAAACCTTCCTAACTCAAGGAAGGGAAAAACCACACCAAAGTTTTATATTAATTCAAGATTACAACTCAGTAAATGTATGAATCTAACACTAAAACTTCTACCCTTTCCGATTAACTCTAATCGAAAACACTCTCCTCTCAAAGAAGTCAAACTCGCTTCTTGATTACAAAAACTCTCAAACTCTCTCTTAATTCGAACCCCAAGAAGTCAAACCCACTTCTCGTTTACAATTCTCACAAAACACTCTCAACCCTCAGAAACACTGATTCAAGTATGAATCAATGCGACTCAACAATTCGAAAGAAATCCTAACTCTACAATTCTTTCGTTTTTCTACTTCTCAAACTCTTTGGCCTTCGCTATGATTCTCTCTCTCACTTTTTCTATCTTTTCTGGATTGGCAAAGATGACTTCTTCTTTCTTTCTCGTTGTCCTTTTATAGAGCCTGAAAAAACTTCAACTCCAATTTGTATAAGGAAAGAGGTTAAAGTTGTACTAGGAAAGGAATTAGATATTTCCTTAATTTCCTTAATTACGAATCCTTTTTGTACAAAACTTCTTCTTTCATTATTTCCTTCTTTGACTCAACTTCCTTTTTAAAACAAACTCTTCTTTTTCCCGCCCTTTTGTGAGTTCTATACTTATTGATGTGAACCTGATTCATAAAGTCTATCATCAAAACTGCTTGAGTTATCAATTTCCCCCTTTTTGATGATGACAAATCTACTCCATTTCCTGTACAAGATCAACACAATATATACAAGACCAATAATATCTTCCCCCCTTTTGGCATATCAAAAAGAAGAGTGGATAATAAGACAGTACCATGCCCCAAACAAAAACACAGATCCTACGAAGGGGAAACATTGCAGAGAACACAGCAGAAAACAATACCAATCTAAGGATATTAGCCATCCTTAACACAAGCAACAAAAACGCAGTACAAGCAAGAACAAAGTAAGCACAGAACAAAGATAAACCTACAATTTAAGCTCAAGAGAGCCCCACCAAATTATCCAACATAAGCAAAAACACAGTAAAGTATGATAATGTCTCAAACTAAAAGCTTAAGAACTGGAACGAGAAATCTTTGTTCAAGAGGTGGAAGGACTGGGCTTAGGAGGGGAGGAAGAGGAGGCAAGGAGATGGAGAACCCGGTCCACTCGAGCATTGTTATCAAGTTGTTGTTGCACTAACTGTTCCCGCAACTTTGACACTTCCCCTTGAGACGTAGTCAGGTCAGCACGCAGAGATGAATTTTCAGCCTGAAAAGCAGCATACTTGTCCCTGGCAGTCCTAAGATCACGAAGCAAGCTAGCAGCGGGTCCAGAAGCCCGTGGAGTTGCAACTGGAACCTGATCAGGCTCAGCAAGTAGTCCACACTTAGCAAGGGTGGACCTAGTAAACATATCTGCTCGAGTCAAAGCTCTTCCCTCACCTAGTGGCACAGCGAATTCTTTGAACACTACAGTAAGAAGGTTTCCATAGGCAAGTTGGTGAGAACAAGGTTGAGGGTCAACAATTCTAGCCATGTGTTTGATCATAAGGGAAGGCCAATCCACGGGCTCCTTACTCTCTAAAGCATGGGCAATCCTTATATCATGAAAAGATGCCTCATGTCACCTCTGCCCCTAGGTAAAATCCCCTTATTAACGATTTTGAACAACAATTTATGAAAGGGTGCCATTTAACCCTTCAACACTTTCCTAACCCTAGAGGTGACCCTTCCCTGGGAATATTTGGATATAAGAAGGCAATGTTCATCTTTAGGCCATACATACTCAGCAAGTCCAGTTGTAGGAACGAGTAAAATTTCACCAAGCCTAACGTGGTCAAAGACTAATTCGATCCCATTCACAGTGGAGGTAGCAACATTACCCTCCAAGACAGTAAGATTCGTATAGAATTCCACAACTTCTTTTTCATACGCCAACAATGACATATTGACAAACAGATCCCCCCCATCCCTGAAAGTTCAACAGACAAAGAACCCTCTTCACCACATCTAGCGATAGGATTTCAGTGTGAAATGTCCTCCCCTTAAGAACTGGCTTAGTGCGAAAGTAATTTCCCTTCCCTATTTCCAAAAAAAATTCCATGTTTTTACTTAACTTTTTCGACTGGGGAGAGGATGCATAGGGGGTAGATATAAAAATATCCTCCGATTCAGAATCAAGAAGTACGGGCAACGAAGATGGTCGAAGGGGGGACTTACCAACACGATGACATTTTTTTTTTGAATCCATGGCCTCTTTCACTTGGGACTGACTTGCACTACGAGTAAATGGCACGCGAAAGGGGATCTACTTAACCGCAATGTTCTTGCGGGGACGCCTGGGTATTTGCGGGTGCAAAACACCAAGGGGAACATCGTCAAGATCCCGTTCTTGTGGGGGAGTGGGTGATGGAGAATGAACAGTGGTGGTTTGTGGTAGGAATATGAGTTTCGATTGGAGGCGGAGACGGGGAAAGAAGAGGGTTAGGGTTTGGAGTTTCTGAAGGATGAGGCAATGGAGAGGGTGTGAAGGGTTCGCCGGATGCAAAACCTGGTAAGGGTGATGGTGGGCAAGTCGGAGACGGATCATTGTAAGATGGATCTGGGGGTAAGGAAGTTAAGGATGTGTTAGTGGAGAGGTTTTCTTCCCCCTGAGAGTATGCATCGGGGGATGCTCGTGTCAATAGGAGCTCCAGTGAAGCGGAGGATCTTTCATCGTCGGAGTAGGCGACGAGGGGATTAGCCATTAGAGTTTTCTGGGTTTCTTGGAAGAGGAGTGATTTTGGGCGTGTTTCTTTGTTTGTTGGAGTGTGGATGGTGTAATGGCAAGGGTGACTGTTGGGAGGAAATCTTGGAAAGGGGAAGTAATGATGGTGGTCTGACATAGATGGGAGGGGTGATTGACGGTTGGGATTACGGGGATGACGTATGGGAAAGAGTGCGGAGGAGTGTAAAATTGTTTTTTTAGTAGTTTTTCTACGTAAAATTGTTGGTGTGTGGATATATATATATATATATATATATATATATATATATATATATATATAT